>NW_023607805.1:0-36348 GCF_013339725.1 Rhipicephalus microplus
TTTATTGTTTAGGGTAAACTTTAGGGGATGACGAATATGCGACCACTGCTAATATTCGCGGTATTCAAAGTAAACGATATGTGTACATGCTATACCTCGCATCTAACTTTTTGTAAATGTGCTTCTTCTGCAGCGTGCGGTACTGTGCCATGAAACCAGCCTGCCAGCAAAGACCGCATTGTCGCTAAGTAACATTTGAAGGTTAAAGAAGGTTAAATGTGCATATCAGCTTCACCACAGTTATGCTTGAAGTCTGAAGGAGTGTTCTGAGGGCGCACATGCACCAAGTATAGTTTTTTAAGGAGGCAACCTAATGACCGAGTTATAACTTGCACCATAACTGCTGTTCAAGTCTTGCTGCTGTTCAAAGTTGCTTCCACTTCCCTTCGAGCGGAAAAAGTGACGTGCACACATGTCTGGTGCACGTCACACATATTCTTTTGCAACAAAGAGCTTTGTTACTTTAAAATTTCTAGGTTCCGGGTTACTGCTGAAAGTGGAGGCTTTTGGAAACTTTTTTATGATTTATGATAAAAATGTGTTCTCAATTAGTTTTATTCTCGGTCAGCAAGGTAATGTTGGTTGCGTCGTGGTCCGCACGCTCTCCTATCAAACCCGCCGGCTACATCTGATGGTACACAATTGCTTGTAATTAATATGACAAGCCAAAAAAGTTATCAAGTGCATGCGATAGCATGTATTAGATGAAGAGGACTGGAAAGCATATGCATCTTGAATAAAAACATTGGTCCTGTGCCACAGTCACAATTGCAGGAAGTCGCGATTATGACGATTACAAATTACAAGTCGCTTTTAGGCAAAATAAAAACAAGATTTGTGGGCTAATCTAGTAAATTATTCTTCTGACGAGGCATTTAATAATTAATAGGCATTTAATTGGTAGATAATTTGAAATTTGTTTTCGCATTCTTTAAAGGTGACCATCACGTTACATCGTGCGTCATTCTCTCACGCCTTAGAACCTGGTGTAAGAGTCGTTATGAGAGCTGCCTTCCATTTCAGTACGATGATCGTTTGCTTGCTTTGTTGCCTTGCCCATTATGCCATGAAACTGGTAAAACAGCAACACTGTTGCAGAGGGAAGAGCAAAGACATTTCTTTTAATGAGTACAACGGGGCACATAGCTTAATGTGCTGACTTCACTGTTGATTGTTTTTTGGCTTCATGATCAGCAGTAAGTGGAATTTGTCAAATTTTCGCAAAACAATGAAGAGCCCCATGTGGTTAATATTCCTTTGTGTTTCCTCTACTTTTTTAGTGTTTTGCAAGACTTAGTATGACAAAAATTTGAGCTTCTGTTTGCAAGCTGAGATTTTGACTGAGAGGTAAAACTGTAACTGTTAACTATCGTTAATGTGGGTGATAAAACAAACTATAAACAGGTAACTCAGTGCTATGTCACTGCTTCTCTGCTTACTTTCAAGCGGTGATACTGTCATATTCTAGCTACATTGCCACATTAATTTTGCAATAAGCATGTCCCTCAGTTATTTTTATTTTTGGAGGTGGGCACCACGAAAAGGCTTTTTAACCTTTTTTTAATATAGAATTAAGGGACATGAGATGCAGCTGCATACAGAACTACCCAAGATAAAATTGGGGGTTTCTATCTTCCTGTGGTGTTCTTGACGTTTTTTTTTGGTTTAGTGATTTCACAGAACACTTACACCAGTTTTCATTTCAGAGGTCACATCAACTTCAGGGACTCCAAACTCACTCGCATTCTTAGAAACTCCCTGGGTGGCAACTCGCAACTGCCATAGTATGCAGAATCAACCCACGCAGCATAGAGCAGACACTGGGCACACTTAAGGTGAGACAGAAGGAACTTTATGTGAAAGATTTTTTTTCACAGAGGTATGGCAGCCAGGCCTGGCCTGGCTTCCACCTCCTTGGCTCTTGATATGGCCATGAGCTGCATCTCGAGGCTCAGCAACTCAAGACTCGGGGTGAAAGGTTGTCCATTTTTTTTTCGTTGACATCTTCGGTGCAATAAAGGTGCCCTTTAGTATTGTATCACCTGCATCAAACTAATGGTTCAAGGACTTATGTCTAACAAGCCAGCGCGTTGATGATAGAGCATAGTAGCTTCAGCAATGAGAAACTCGATTAAAAACAGGGTGTGTGTGCTGGAGATGGCGTTTCGACAAGTGGGCTTCTTTTTCAAGGAGGGAAACAGCAGTCACATTCAACACCAGCAGTCACTCAAGCATGATTTCATATACATATTGCATTTGCTGGCACATTGCTGGTTCAGTGAATGTTAGGCTTTGCTTCCAAGCGTTTCAATTCTACATGACAGTGGTGGCACGCTCGCACACGAGTTGGTGAGTGTTTTATATAAAACTTAATATGTGTATCAGTGATACTTCTTTTATGTAGCACGGGAATAAAGCTTTGTTGTCAGGATAGGTAGCTCGAGTCATTGTGTGTACACTCTAAAAAATATCAAGTAAAAAGGGTGTCTTTTTGTCCCACAACAATAATCGTCATCAGGCTTGCGTGCGCTTCCTTTCTTGAAAACTCGGCACTGGCCACTTTCTATCGAGAATGCAATGTAACCCCTGATAATGGGCATGTCGATCGTGACCGGAATGTACTGGGCGCGGGGCAATAGCGCAAGGATGAAACGCAATATAGATGACGATTATTGTTGTGGGACAAAAAGACACCTTTTTTACTCACTCTTTTTTAGAGTGTATAGTAAGATGACCGTTATTCTTATTCCTTTATGTGTGATGTGGCCTTAACTCGTTTGCTTTTCTGTAAAAGTGTGGTGTATGAAAGAAATATGTAAACATCAGCTTTGATAAGTTAGTGCATCATGCATTGTATTTCACTGTCCTGTCATAAGTTATGTCTTTCTCTATGCATGAATCAACTACACAGAAACACGTATAACAGTAAAATCTCATTCATCCTGATCACGTTGACTCTGAAATTTGGTAAAGTTTGACTCGCGGCGTGGTCCCGGAAACTGTGTATACACTCAAACCTCGTTATAACGAAGTTGAAGGGGAGCCACAATTATTTCATTATATCTGATATTTCGTTATATCTATTATAATAGTTTGTGGCAATGTATGCTAAGATGGGCGCATACCTATAAGCATGCAAAGAAGGAAACCGCCTTGCTGCCCCATGTACAGCTACGCGACCACACGTGCCACCGGAAAATAAACTGAGTCGTATCTCATTAATTCGAACTTTCGGGTGATTCAAATTCACGCTGAGGTCCCGTCAAAGCTATATGTATTCTAATGGGCGAAAACGCCCTGTAATTCGAACGCGCAAGCACTTGCGGCGGTTTATTCGAACATACCGCTCTCAAAAAATGCTCTCAGCACCATGCCCAACCCTGCGGCGGCACCTCTCAACGCTGCGCGCGAAGGAATAAAAAAGGAAAAAAACACTGTGGTGGATTGTTTTCTCTCTCTCAAATGCCGATCTGCAACGTGCCTGTTCTGCGCTTCTCCCTTTTCTGTCTCTGCACGTAGAAACCCTTCTCCTTTCAAGGCCATGCATGGAGCGAGAGAGAGAAGTAAACGTTTATTTTGAAACAGTGCCCCTGAGCAATGCCCGGTGTCACCCTGAGGTGGGGGGGGGGCTCTTTAGTCCAGGAACCCTCTGGCTTCTACTGCCCTCTTGGCTCTGGAGACGAGTTGTTGTTGCTCTTCCAGGTCCTCGAGGGCGAGCTTCGCCTCCCATGTTTCGGTTAGGTCTTCGTTCGTCCGTCCTGCTTCGTTATCAGTCGTGTGTTGTTGCAGATTACGTCTGGCAATACACTGGCATGCAAGAAGCAAGTGCGCCAGGGTGTCCGGTACGCTGCAAAGCGGGCACATAGAGCTATATCTCATTGGGTAGAGACGGTGCATTAGGGCCCCATGTTTGTATGTGCTGCTTTGCAGGCGTCTCAGTATTACGCTTTTCTCTTTTGTCAGTTTTCGGTGTGGTGGAGGGTATATTCGACGCTCAAGCCTGTAATGCTGGAGTAACGACTAGTAGCTGTTTTGAACAACTTCCGTCTCTTCAACGACAGGTGGAATGTCCTGTGGACAGGGGGCAGCCCGGCTGACGTGCTTGCGGGCAGCGGCGTGAGCCGCTTCATTTCCCTGCAGACCCTCGTGTCCTGGCACCCATAATACAAAGTGTATGGGAGTGGAGTGGAGCGAGAGAGAGAGAAAAAAAAGCTGTCGCGGAGAGGCCTCCTTTCTCGGTGCCGAGGGTAGCAGCAGAACGGAGAGGGAAATCGCTTTGCACCGCGGCGCCGCTTCTCGGTCATGTGACCAGCTCAGCGCTTTCTCAACCCTCTCTGCTGGCTGTGTGAGCACGGAGGCTCCACCGCGTGGGGCGTTGGTATCAGGTCGGCGCTGGAGTTTTTAAAGAGCCGCACCCAAGAAGGAAGGTAAGGTAGGAGAGGCCCTGACGTCACTCGTTGTGAAGCCGCGATGAAGCCGGAAGTGGGCCATATTGACTGGGCAAATTATCCTCTCTTGTTTACATTCGAATGTAAAGCAGAAGGCACTACTCTCTCTCCGGCTCGAAAAGCACGTCAGCTGCGAAGCGCGCGTCGTGACGATCCGAAACTAATGGAACGGGGCTCAACACTCTGGGCCAGCGCGACACCTTCGGCGAAATTATTTCGTCCCAGTATTAACAGCCAGGAACAGCTCACCGACAAGGTAGCAAGTACAACAGAACGCGCGCTAGATGCACCGACAACGGTGAATGTTTTCACGTCTTTAATTCAGCCACTGTACAGACAACACGATCAGTCGTGCGCCTTCTACGGTTGCATTCCGCCTTGTGGCCGACGCAGCGTCCAGCCCCTGTGTCCGTGTTCCGCGTGAAACTCACAGGCGTCAGCACTCTGCGACCGTGGTGACTTTGAGCATGGTGCAAGTGACACTTGAACGCGGTTGCTGTTACGTTGAGATTACATGCAATGCTTGGGGAGAGTATACGAAGCAGAAGAGAAAAGGTGTTTTAATGCGCACATGCAAGTTGTTACTGTACACACACAACATGAAACTACGTATGTGCACATGGTTCTCATTGCGTCTTGCTGGCCTCAACAGCGTCGTCCGTTGTCACAAGCAGGAGCACTACCCAACCGTCACTGACCTGCAAGGCATTCGTTGTCGTTCCGCTTCGTCATTGGTGCCCAACGAAATTTTGCTGAACACTAATTGCTTCATCCGCGTCATCCTCCGCATGACATGAATATTCACTCGTTTTACACACTGTTGAAACCCCGTGATGGACAAAAGGATTTGTAAACGTTGCTAAGAGTACAGTAACTCCCAGGAGAACACTGCGTAAACAATAACGTGGCCCATAGCATGGATATTGTTCGCAACGACTCAGCACGAGACCTGGGGAGGCACACATGCCACCGCGTGCCACGGCCGCTCACTGCTAGACCAGCTCCAATGCGCAACACGTAACCATAGCAACGCCGCCATTGTGCCCAGTGAATATGGCCGCCATGATGTCATTTCCTCCACGCTTTTCACGCAGCGCGCCGGCTGGGCTTGCCCTCTCCTACCTTTCCTTCCTCCGTGGCCGCGCCGAACAAGAGTCCAACTCCGCAGAAAACGATATACTTATTAACACACTACGGTCCGTTTTTTGTAGACGATTTGATAGACTAATTTAGTTCGTTATATCTATTTACCGGTCAATTTTACTTCGTTACAACGAGGTTTAAAATGCATGGTTCTCAATGGAGTTTTCGAAGGGAATTTCATTTACTTTGTTATATCTATTGTTTCATTATAACGAGGTTTGAGTGTACTTCAATGGTGTCAAATGCTCGTTAACTCGGACAGCTCCGAAGACGGCCATCAGGACTTCGGGCTTTGAGTCGCGCAATCTCGGCAGTTTGGAGGATCAAATACTGCTTGCCACAACCATCGGCAGAACCCTATAGTTTTGGAGAAAGCAGCAGTGTGTGATCATTATGATAGAGAATGAGGGGGAGGTGGCTATGTGGTGCTAGTCACCACCTGGCGGAAACACTTCGGTTGTCGGTACATTCAGTGTATACTAAAACGCACGATGACGACACGGTTTTCATTACGTGGCATTGCACTGTGCAGGAGGCCTCCGAAGCCCTCATTATCCTTAGTTTACGCGACAGCCAGTGTGCGCAGCACCACCTGATGGAGTTAGACTGTCGTTTTAGCATAATATTCTGATGACGAGGCAGACACAAATAAAGAAGGTTTTCATGAAATAAAGTTTGTGTGTACAAAGTATGGTATTTACTCGCATAATAGACGCACTATCAGTAAGAACTTGGGGTAAAATTTTCAAAAATTCTTTCGACTCTGTTCTTGCGTTTTAAATCTGCACATTTGTCAAGTAAAAGGCGGCATTATCGTTTACCAATTAATTCACAGAAAAACAACCATACCTACATACCTTTTAATAAACAGGCGAGAGCTGTCAACTGCACACACACACATAAAATTTATTAACACAAAAGTCGTGGGTGTTCTTCTTTTCCCTATCTGGAGTCTGAGAGCACACATTCATCCTCGCCGAGCGGGGATTCGTTTTCTGTGTCCGAATCATCCGCACCCCACAACATGTCATCCTCACTCGCATCCAGTGCGTTCGAGATACCAGTCTTCTTGAAGCTTTTCCTGACGACTTCATCGGAGATCACCTGCCACACTTCCACGATTTAAGCGCACAGCATTTCCACAGGCCGCTTCTTAATCTTACCACCAAGAGTCAGCTGATGTTGTCCTCAAGCCATCGAGGTGGTGTACAGTCTTTGAACATTTCCTTGAAAGGCTTATTCAAAGGACACGTCCAAAGGCTGCAGTATCAATGCAAGGCTGCCCGGAATCGCTCCCACATCTGTGCGTAGCTCCTTAAGCTTATCTCGTACGCGGTCTAGTAGGTGGCCACGACAACTGTTCAGGACAAGCATGGACGGGAACAACAGACCACCCGGCCGCGCTCATTCAGCCTTTTTCTGGACTCTGACGTACATGTCTTGAAAGAAATTCGCTTTTCGGAGCGTCTTACCTTTAAAAATAACGTGACGCCGTAGCTTGCGCCCACCCATTGTCACCGCTAGCATTAAGGTGCATCCTTTTTTTCAGCGCCAGACGTTCCAACGATGACGCTCCATGCACATTTCTCCTCCACTGTCGTGTTCTGCGGCATATATCAAAGCAAAAAGGTCTGATCAGCATTGATGATCTCGGACAAAATGAAGTCTTTCTGCTGTCGGAGCTTTATAACAAAATGGCGGAAGTCCACCATTTTGTTCTCATATGCTGCTGACAAACGCTGGCACAACGTGCACGGTCCGCCTTAGCAGTGCGAGGCCATGGCGTGGCATGAAACGAGTTGTCCGTCCGGAGCTGGCTTTGAACTCGCTTGCTTCGATGCGCTGACATCGGGCTATTCTGCGCGCCTCAGTCTGCATAATAATCAATGACTCAGCACAGCCGTCTTGTAGCTCCCGCATATGCCGGACCAGTTGCTCTTCGACGTTTGCTTTTCGACGATGAGCCCGAGAAGCCGGCTTCTTGGGCTCATCGGAAAAAGCATTTCTCCGTGTTTAACTTTCCCGCCTCAGCTGGCTCCTCCCTTTAACAACAAGTGCACAACAAGCAAACGTTTGAAGGTCGTTTTGAGACCCTTGATTGGCCATGGCCGCCTTGTTGCCTAAGCTCGCCTCGCCATTGGCCCGATGCTCGCTCCGGGAGATCGTCGTCTGCTGCTTGTACGTCGCGAGGACATGGCTCTCAAAAGTCACTACTTCGTGACGTGTTCACGGCTTGATGATCACTTAAGATATATTTACGCTTCAGTTACGAGCAGTAAGCGGATGCGCGATCAGGTTAGTACGAGCGGGCGCGTGGTCTACACGAGCGCCGCGCGTCAGTGGAGTTGTCTTTAGCTGTAACTCCGCCGACAGCGAGACTGCGGGCTGGAACGACGCGCTAGCGCATTCGTGGTGACGTGCTTCTTCTCAAGCAACGAAGCTGTAAGCGGCGGCACGATCTGATTACTACGAGTGGCCGCACCGGATGCACGATCAGATTACTACGAGCGGGCGCGGGGTCTACGAGTGCGACACGTCTTCGGAGTCGGCTTTAGCCCTAACTCCGCTGACAGCAAGACTGCGGGCAGGAACGATGCGCAAGCGCACTTTTGGCGACATGCTTCTTCGCAAGGAATGTATCACATCACTCGCTAGCTCTTCTGAATCACGTACAGGCATTTTACGCATCGGCAGCGGACAACACAGTCATGCTTGTCGCCCCCCCCCCCCTTCAGTGTCAAGGATTGCTCTGAACAGCGGCTAGCAGTTTCGCGCGTCGTCATTCGAAAATGCGATGCCAAGTGCAGTGCGTGCCGATTTTTCGTCATCGTAGTTACACATTTTGCGCATCGTCACTGATCGCCGCCGGCAAATGCATTACGTGCCGGCGTCACTGTCCACGTGGCCGCGCACCCCACGGTCATATGGAGTGCTGTCAATAAGCTTTTGAGATGCGATTCAGACGTGCTTGAAGCCGTGCTTGATATCGCCACGCACGTGTATGAATGTTCCGATATGAATGAATTGCAGAAGATTAGAGTTTCCGTGACCGGCTTTATGATGATTTGTTTCATGGCTAGAGCGGCAAAAGAGCATGAATGAATGAGGGGCACAAATCTTTATATGCCCGTTTCGCATCATTAATTAAATTCCTGTGCCACCATTCTTCTGCCCATAACTTTGTTATTTGGAAAGAAGGCATAGGCCGTCATGGTGTGATCCATTTTTCTGATGCAATAAACCTCTCTCTCCAAATAAAGAAAAGTTGTGTGAATATTTGTAATCAAGTGCTTAATTATGCTAATTTTAACTTCAGCACAAAATTATGTGTAATAATTTCAGTATATGGTTTTATTCAATTACAATCTTTTCTGTCATATATCTATCACACCACTCTTTCTTACAAAGAACTTGGTTTGAAATCCACACTTGTTCATTGTATATCATGAAAAGGAGTAAATTATGAAAACAAGTCAAATATCACAAGACAAACCTGAAATCATAAAATTTAGGTGTCTTAGAGACGTAAAGAAAAGTTGAAACTTTAAACGAAGCCATCTCAATACTGTTTTTTCGACATTATGCCCAGCCCTTCCACAAGGTTCAATGAAGAAACAATTTGTCTCTCATAAAGCATTTGTGGTATCGCTTCAAACTTTTCATGGAAGCACTGTGAGGTCATTCTTAGTGTCTGTGCCAGATTTCATCAATATCCAACAATAAACAAAAAGTTGATAAAAAAACCCGTCAGAAACTTCGACAGGCTTTTGCTCACAAGTGTATTTAGGACATTCTGCATTGCTCGTGGAGAGAGTAGCACGGGAATAACTGGACCGATTTTGATTCTGTTTTTTTTCCTGAATCCCTGAACAATGCTTGTGGGTAAAGCAATCTTCAGTTTCTGTTTTATGGTAATGTTTTTTCCTAGACGATGATTTGTCCGTGCCACTGTTTCTGACAATATGTCGGCAGCCATGACGATCTCTAAGAAAAAAGTCAACTTATTAAAGAATTCTGAGAGTGCCATACCCTGTAGCTTTCTTTTGAGTAAAGATCAACACCATCCGGAGCTTCCTGGGATGTTTTGTTACAGCGCTATAGGTTTTCCACGAGCAGACCATGTAAATGGACCTTGTAGCACTATGTAACTTGAGAACTACTGAAGGTGTCTTGATGAAACTGCATATTTCCTTATTCGAGACACTTGTGAGAATGGATTCGAAATTTTATTGCTGTAGGTCAACGAATAAAAAAGTTTTTTTCAATGCCACCTCCCCTTGTACTTTTTCTTCTTGATCCGTCCAGTACCGAATATTGGTTTCTCCAAAACCAAAATTCTTGCTTGCAGCCCGGTTGCCATGCTCCAGCGCGCACTGCACTGCCTTCACTTTAAACCCAGTCATGTAGCTTGCGTACTTCCCCATGTTGGATCCAAGGTTGAATACACGGCCGCAACATACACAACCGCTTGCAAAATGGTGTTTCTTTTTTTCAGATGGTGGTAATGGCGATGAAGTCCACGGCGTTCTACACGTGACCTCCAAAGAGCATGGCGATTGGGAGGGTATCAGTAATTATTGAAACAGCCGTTTTTTTTCACTCGTGGACGCTTTTTTCTCAAGTTTTATATCGACAAACTCGTTGGTTAGGTCATTGCACTTCGAATTTTTGTTATTTGCTCGTCGATTTGCCTTCTTTTTTTCTTCAGAGTAAGAGGGCCACATTCCAACTGTACCGCTGAGGGGTATAATAGTTTATGATCACGGTCAAAATTGGGGTGTGCCAATTATGCGCGGAATTGAAATAGAATTTTCCGCGACGAAACTGGAGGGGGGTTCACCTATTATGCAAGTGTGCCGATTATGCAAGTAAATACGGTACTCATTTTCTTTTTGTTTGCATGGTTCATTCAATAATCCAAGAATTCGAATACCTCTGGACATTTTCACCCGTCACGCGACATCCGGGTTAACGAGGTTTTACTGTGATATGGCTTATTGGTTCCTTTACTTTGTTGTGAATACGGTTATAATATTTAATTACTCCTAGTATGCCTAACGTGTGCACCTATATTTTAAGAGGGATCCCATGACCTTTTTGCTGCCTTTGGTTGATATTGTTTTCTGCATTTTTCAGTTTGCAAGCTCCGCGAAAAACATACAGAACACTCCAACAGTGACGAGATTCTTACAATCGAAACTCTGAACCTTTCGCTACCACATGCAAATTCAAGAGCTCAAGGATCAAGTGAAGGTATGTTTGTACCACTTTTTTTCTTGGGTTGTTCAGTAAGTAAGAACAATGCAATGCCTCAAATTAAAATGCTGCTCAGGTCTTCGTATAACCATATAGCCTGACTTGAATGCTACCTATAATTCACGGTGTTAGTAACCAAAAGATATTAATGGTGTCTCATTAGAAGCGACATCATAAAAAACACGCACGGGAAAAGTGTGCACCGGTTGTCGTATCACTGCCTCCATTGTATAAAAGGAAACTGAAAAATGAAGCAGTAGTAATTGAAAAATGAAGAGAAAAAAGGGAGTACAGTCGATCCCAGATATATCGAACTCGAAGGGGATCATGAAATAGTTCAATATATCCGTGATCCCGCGAGCTGCAGGTGATTTAATCCCGGCTGCGCCGGCTACGTTTTCGATGGAGGCGAAAATGCTGTAGGCCCATGTGCTCATATTTTGGTGCACGTTAAATAACCCCAGGTGGTCAGAATTTCCAGAGCCCTCCACTATGGTGCTCTCATAATCATATGGTGGTTCTAGGATGTTAAACCCCACATATCTATCTATATCAATAATTTAAAATATAAAATAGGTTCATTTGAGGGTTACCTGGAAGCGCCAAGAGTCTCGGAGCAGTTTCCAAAGACTGTGCTAAGCTCCCACTTTCAGATTTTCCCAGAATATCAAAAGAAAAACACAAAATCCACCGCACTTCATTTGGGATGAAAAAAGTCTCTGCTTGGCTTGCTTCTTTGACTGAGCGAATAAATTTATGAGGCCATCCTCAATATTGTTGAGGCTTTCTACATAGACAAGCCCGGCACCTTTTGAAGCACCACTACAGCGGCGAGTAAGGCTAAATGCTGACGCAAGGTCTGCAACGGTATAGGGTTGCGTGAGACTTCGTCGGCATCATCATCAGCTGCTCTGGTCGGCCTCATCGGCACCGGCGATGTCGGTCACGATTTCTGCATCGGTGCGGTCCGAAACGGCTTGCACACCATCATCAGCACTGACAAAATTGCTCACTGTGGCCTATCAGCGATGGCACCCGGAAACTGAGAAAGCTGGTGAAATTCATCCTCGAGGGGACTATGTCGTCATCTGCTGTGACATCACCGTCGCTCCCAAAGCCATCAGGTGAAGCTAGATAGCCAGCTTTACCGAAGCAGTTCACAGTTGTGAATTGTTTGACATTATTTTCACGCTCCGGTTACCATTTGTATCGCTCTGAGGAGATAGGTTGTCAGTTCGACTTTTATTGAAGCAACCCAATCACATTCTCGACGCAGGTGCACACGATAAGGATCCGTAACTATTTTGAAGGACGACTCTATAAGCGCTGTGTGAATTTATTCAAGCAACGTGATCGCCATTCCTACATGACTAAGAAATCTTAGCGCCACAGAACGGAAACAAAAGAAAGAAACGTAGACAACACGAGCGCTAACTTCAAACCAAGTTTATTAGGAAACACACATGAATATATACGAACTCAAATCACAGAAATCTCACGCCTACTTTTTTACACATATATTGTTATACAACGTCATACAAAAACAAAAAATGTAATATCAGGAAATAAACAGGTAAACGCGCATGTGTAAATGGAGCCAAGAAAACTTAGAAAAACTTAACAGCCCCCCGAAAAACCCTACAAACGAAAAATGTAACACCAACTGCGCATGCTTACCTCGGTGAAACTATGAAAACGTGCTCATTAGGAATGAAAATTCTTTATCGTGAAGGAGTACAGACGGATGACTCACGCACTTCTCGCCACGTTTTCGGATGAAGCAGGCCTCAACTAATTCTCGGGTTAACTGCTCTCTGTGACGGAATAGCACAGCTGTTTGATCGAACATTGGAGTACAGCCACACTGACGGCAATGTAATGCCAAGTGGGATGTCGGTGTGCCTTTCAAAGAGCTGTGGTGCTCGCGTAGACGGATATTGAGACACCGCCCAGATTGGCCCACGTAAACGTGTCCGCACGAAAAGGGCGTCTCGTATACCACCCCTTTTACACAAGACACGAAACGAATGCCATGTCTCATTGTGCACTTGCCTTTTTTACCACTTTTTTTATTTTCACGGTGCTGCAGTCTCGGGCAAATATCCTTCAGTTTACTTTTGGCTGAAAACACCACGTTGACGCCAAAGCGTGCCGCCACTCTCTTAAACCGGTGGGACACTCCGTGAATATAAGGGATTACCGAGAAAGGTCTGCTCCCTTTGCATCTTTCCGTCGCCGCCAACTTACCACCTGCTCTTATGGTTTTAAGCAACCTTTCACTAACAGCGGCTATAACAGCATCAGGGTACCCTGCCTGCTGCAACTTAACTGCTTGTTCACACATGCTTTGTCGAATCAGGTGCGGGCATGACTTTGAGATGGCAGACCGGATACAGGAGCTGGCTATTCCATTCTTTACAAGTCTGGAGTGACCAGACTGGTAGTCAAGCAAGCCCTTTTGAGACCTTGGTTTATATCGCCAGCATAAACCATCAGGGCTAAATGCTAACTGGAGGTCTAAATACTGCAATGCATCGTTCCGGGGTACCTCACATGTGAACGTCAAACCTACGCACGCAGGAAAAAATTCGCAGGGAAAATTCCTACGCACGCAGGAAAATGGTCTGTAACTTTCTTGGATAGAGACTGAGTTGTGATTAGTGTCACGGCTGCAGTGCAGCGCACCATTCGATATATGGAATATGTCGGCGTACAAGTGTTCGATCTAAGCGCACCTGTGCCTTGTACTTTCACATGTGTTTTTTAAGTTGATTTTTTGGCTGTTCCATATAGCCACTAATTTAATATATCCAAGTTCAGTATACCCCGGACTGACTGTAAAAATTAAAAACATCAATTGCTCGAGAACTGAACCAAGGACTTCCATCGCAGAAACCTCCTACTGTAGTGTTGTGGGTACATTTTGATGAGGTACGTAGGAGGTCTTTCAGAAATTTCCTTATACTAGCTACATTTACTACATTGCCATTTATATATTTGTATCGGTAAGCATAGGCCCCATGCTTGCTTATGAGTAACTCTCTTGCTGTAATGCGCCATGCAATGCCCCACCAGTCCATAGTGCAGCCAGTGGTCAGAACAACACAGGACCATGTGCAACCGACTGGACAGCCTACATGGATAAGTTACCAGATTTTGACCCTCTTCCCTTTACTGTCCTGAACCCGGGATCTCAAGTAAGCTCTTCCAATGTAAAGTGCGAGTTGGACTACTTTCAGTTGTTCTTCACCGACCAGCTGATTGAGCAAATAGTGCGCGAAACAAACCGCTACGCCCGTGATAAAATCTCGAGTACCGGTGTTCTTCAACAGTACTCGATTTGGAATGACTGGGAAGATGTGCGCGTAGAAGAATTCAAAGCCTTCCTAGGGGTTATAGTGAACATGGTCTTGAACCCCAAACCGGAGCTGAAGGAATACTTTATCAACGACCTCCTCAAGAAGATGCCTTTTTTCCCACACGTTTGAAACGAAAAAGGTTTCTTCAAATATTTTGGATGCTGCACGTTGCGCCAAGCCCACATACCTCTTCAGGTCCACCAACTCGTGGAAGCAAGATCGGGGATGTTGTGACCTACATAGATGCTAAATGCAGAGAGGATTTCAACGCCGGCCCCAAAATTTGCGTAGATGAAAGTACTGTCGGCTTCAAAGGCCGAGTCTCATTCAAGTGCTGCAATCCCCAGAAGCCAAAAAAATGGGGCATGCGCGTTTATGCGCTGGCTGACTGCCAAACAGGCTACATTTCGGCCTTTGAACCATACTACGGCAGCACAACTGATAGCCTCTGCCGTCCGAGGCTTCCCTTCACATGAAGGATTGTGCTCCACCTGCTGGAGAAAGTGGAGCAAGCTACACTGGGCAGTGGCTATAATCTGTATACGGACAGATTTGATATGCCCCCAATTCTTGCGGAAGAGTTATTTTCGCACAGTATTTTGCTAACTGGGACTGTGATGACAAATCGAAAACAAATGCTGCAGCAGCTCAAAAAAAAAAGATAAAAAAAGGTGAAGTGACGGCTTATCGCAGAGGAAACTCGTACATGGCACTTGCCTGGCGAGATAAGCATCAAGTGACAATGCTAAGCTCAGCCCACAATGCGTCTACGAAAGAAGTGCCAAGGAAGATAGCTGGAGGAAAAACACTGACACTGAAGAAGCCGGCGGTGATATGCGACTACACTGAAAACATGGGTGCAGTGGACAGGGCCGATCACTACTGTGCAAGTTATGCATTTTCCCGGTAGTCAATGAAATGGTGGAGGAAGCTTTTTTTTTTTTGGCTTCTGGAAGTTTCAACAGTGAACAGCTTCATTTTGATGAGACTGCAGCTCCTGAAGCAGGGAGAGAAAGAGCAGCGACACCTCCAGTACCGGAGGAACCTGATAGAGCAGCTCGTTGGTGACGTAAGCGCTCGTGCTGGGAAGCGGATTCCATCTGCAAGATTGGATTGCAAACAAAGGCTGGATGGAAAGCCCCATTTCATCTACAAGCTTCCTGGCCGAAGCAGCAAGGACTGCGCTGTTTGCAGTGACCGGAAAACAAAAGGGTGCAGGAGGAAAACAGTGTTCTTCTGCAAAACCTGCAGAAATAATCCCGGACTGCACCCAGGAAAGTGCTTTGAACGCTTCCACTTACTGCCAAAGTATTGCTAAATAATTTGGGTGCAAAGAGGAACTGACGAAAAAAACAACCGCCAAGTTAATTTCCCACAGTTGCCGTTTTCTTTCGTGGTGCTTTAAACTAGTGAAATAGTTTCGGACCGAAACGACCGGAAAGCGGGTAAAAGTTTGGGACCGCAAAGGGTTAAGGCGATTTTTTGGCTGTTCGATATAGCCACTAAATCAATATATCCAAGTTCAATTTACCCAGGACCGACTGTAAAAATTAAAAACATCAAATGCTCATGCATAAATTGCTCGAGAACTGAACCAAGGACCTCCATCGCAGAAACCTCCTACTGTAGTGTTGTGGGTACATTTTGATGAGATACGTAAGAGGTCTTTCAGAATTTCCCTTATACTAGCTACATTTACTACATTGCCATTTATATATTTGTATCAGTAAGCATAGGCGCCATGCTTGCCTATGAGTAACTCTCTGGCTGTAATGCGCCATGCAATGCCCCACCAGTCCATAGTGCAGCCAGTGGTAAATGGCAGCAAATTTGAGAGCACTTTAAGCAAGCTTGAGCATTTTGAGTTGGCTAACCCGTACGCAACTAAATTTTTACACCTTGCATTTCTGGGCTGTATAAATCTGCCATAGCCAGAGTAGGCGTTAATGCATTACAAGTTACAGCATGAGCTGTAATGCGTTACTTTTTTCATTAACATAGTAATATATTTTTACTTTTTCTGCACTTAAGTGGGTAACATAATTCAGAATTTTTAGATAAGGTGAGGTGTCACATTACTCATTAGAGTTATTCCAGTTGTCCTGGGAGCTTTACAAAAGGCTCCGTCTCATAGCCCGATTTTCTGCAATGCCTGCCCAAGATTTTCAAAAATAAATTCTTTTGTTGCAGCAGCACACTGGTGCCTGCCTCTAGGTACCGGCCAATTTGTCTGTCAATTTGTCCGTGCGTCAGTAACATTCGCTTACCATTGGAAATGCACTCACTCATTTTTTTATTGTTCCATGAACTCATTTAAAGATTTACATAAACGCTGTCTACACATGCTATTGTACATAAACTGGTAGCTTGATTGGTTTGGCCTTTCAATTTCCAGAATCTCGCCATTTCAATAAGCATTAACAAGAAAGGGAGAATTGGCATCCACCTGTTGTAACACAAAGCTACAAGTAAATGCCAATTCTTAGCCGAAATGCTTTCTCCACTCTTTGGGATAATGCAGATCTGATTTGCCACATTCATTGCTTAGGTTAAATGTCTCAATTAATCTGCCCTCATGTTGCCTGTTCTTAGCCTCCGGTCAGCTCAATTGTCGGAGCGACCACCTCTGATAGACGTTGACCCATGTTCAACTCGCAGACCAGGATGAATTTTAGGGGCGAAGCACCTTAGGGCTGAGCCACGTCTTTCCTGAGGAATTATTCGTTGATGCGAGATACACACAAAAAAGGTTCACCGGCAGACTAATATCAGTCATAATTGTGACAGAACAATATGAAATACCTAGAAGCACAAACTTTTTATATGCCATGTTTACAGTATATAAAATGATATTATGATCCAGAAATTATTAACATCTGGTAACGATTGCCTGAAGCAGGTTGTAATTGGAAGTTGTGTTTCAATGCAGAAGTGGTAGGAGAATATAACGGATAGGAAAGCACCAAAATGGTTTCAATGTGTGTGCACCTCAGTCTTGGTTTACAACTTCCTTCCAAGTACAATTTTCTCCGTTGAATGCAGGTGATAGAAAGCAGTCTCAGGGATGGAACAGATGGTGCCGTCTCAGTCTGCCAATTTGTGAGCCATCCAATCATGACATATATAACTAAACATATATAACTAAAGACCATCCAATCACGACATATATAACTGTTCACACACTCCAGACACAAATCCGTCACATATCTAGAGTGCCTAACTACCACCTTGCTAGCCTGCCACTATAGTAAGACCAAAGGCAGCGTTTTTCAAAGTTGTTGCGGCTAACCAGAATTCCATCTCGTGGAGATTCTCGCCCGCAACCATACCACTATCTCCAGAGTGGTGCATGAAAAGACCGACTGTGCACCTCGAAGTGCCGGGGATATATAAAAAGGCAAGCCTGTCACCTGCAGCCCTCAAGCAGATCTCACTGGACATATTGAATTTGTCATATGCTAACCGAATTCATGTTTACACGGACGGTTCGGTCTCGAAAAGTTCGGCAGGTGCCTTTGTCATACCATCTCGATTAATCACCGTCAAATTCAAGACATCACACGTCACGACATCTACGACATCCGAGCTCGCCGCTCTTCGAGCTGCCGTGGAGTTTGTTATTCAAGAATCCCCTAGTAGATGGGCCATTTTCTGTAACTCCAAGGCAGCCCTTCAATGCGTGCGAAGTCTACGACGTGGAAACTACCACCAGATGGTGCATCGTATTAATGAAATTTGTCATCGCGCTGCTGATCAAGAACACGACATTGCTTTACAATGGTTGCCGGGCCACTGTGGCATCAGTGGTAACCACCTCGCCAACGACGCTGCCCGATGTGCCCACGATGGAGCGCCCACACTGTTAATACCCTTGTCAAGAGTAGACGCAGCTAGAGAACTTCGTCACATCGCGCATAATGCCACGTTTGCGCACTCGAATTCTCTATCTAACTCCAAACAACGCCCAAAGAATCTGAAGTCACTACTTCAGAAACAACTGCCATCCAAGATTTCTCGACGTGACGCTACAATGCTGTGCCAGCAGTGGACTGGGGTAGTGTTTACTAAGTCATTCAGCCATCGCATTGGCATGGCGGATTCATCCGTGTGTGAAAGCTGCAACTGTATAGAGACTATTGAACATCTCTTGTGCCACTGTGCCCAATTTGATGAAGATCGCCGGACTATCCAGTGTGCTTTGAATAGACTCGATGACCGGCCATTTAATGAAGCAAAGATCTTAGGAGCCTGGTCGCGCAGCACATCAGCACAGAAAGCCACCCGAGCCCTCCTGAGATACTTGTCAACAACTTCATTGAGAGACCGCCTGTGAAACTCGGCATTGTGTGTGTGATGTGACATGGGTCTATCCTTATCTTTCCGTTTACTCTCTCTCCCCCTCCCCATGTGTAGGGTAGCAAACTGGACGCATAGTCTAGTTAACCTCCCTACCTTTCCTACATTCCTTCCCTCTCTCTCTCTCTGTTGTGAGCCACCTTTATCCTCCCCCCACCCTCCCAATCCTTCCCAAATTAAAAATTGGCAGGTCTGCGCAGTATGCGCTAAACCTGAATGAATCATTGTGTGGCTACAATCCTCATTTAACCTTGAAGTGGGACTTCGGGGCTGTGTGGATTTCCCTTGAAGTAATGTTTTCCACTTTGCTGCAGCAAAACCATTTCTGCAGGTTTCCACATGCAGATTCTTGTGCATGTATTCGTTCGTATTGAATGATTGAAAATTTTCAATAATTTAAATTCGGGTGGAAGTGAACTTGAATGTTGAATTATTCATTCAAATATTTCGGTGCATTCTAATATTTGCACTGGCCTGCTCTTGTAGAAGCTACTACAAGTACACTTGCATAATACCTACATTACCAATCATCCTAATTATTATTAGGTGAGGAAGTGTGCACAATCCCATTAGCATTTGTCATTTTTCAGAGAAGTGAGGTACCTGCTACACATCTGCAAGACATTGTGCACACTTTGTTGATGCTGCGGCTGACGACAATGAATATTTAGGTCTGAAACTTTTGAGATGGGTTGGAAGCATTTAATGACCCACTCATTATGCAATTCGCATTGTGTGTTGCCAGCGTATTACTTTATTGTTTAGATTACACATTTTAACCTGTTGACGAACAGAAAGCCTACACACGATCAGTTTGCAACGGTCTTTCAAACACAGGGGTGGCTCTGTGATAAAATACTAGGCTGTCACGCAGATGGTTTGGGATTGAATCGGGTTTGGTCATGTGTAGCTTTTAGTTATTTTGTTTTTTCCTGTTTTGCAGATAGTGGTTACGGACACCAGTGGTGGTGGTAATGTCAGAAATTTCATTGTTTAGGGTAAACTTTAGGGATGGACGAAAATGCGACCACTGCTAATATTCGCGGTATTCGAAGTAAACGAATATGTGTACATGCTATATCCTCACATCTAACTTTTTGTAAATGTTGCTTCTCTGCAGCGTAGCGGTACTGTGCCATGAAACCAGCCTGCCAAGCAAAGACCGCATTGTCGCTAAGTCACATTTGAAGGTTAAAGAAGGTTAAATGTGCATATCAGCTTCACCACAGTTATGCTTGAAGTCTGAAGGAGTGTTCTGAGGGCGCACATGCACCAAGTATAGTAATTTTTAAGAGGCAACTTAATGAACCAGTTATAACTTGCACCATAATGCTGTTCAAGTCTTGCTGCTGTTCAAAGTTGCTTCCACTTCCCTTCGAGCGGAAAAAGTGACGTGCACACATGTCTGGTGCACGTCACACATATTCTTTTGCAACAAGAGCTTTGTTACTTTTAAAAGTTCTAGGTTCCGGGTTACTGCTGAAGTGGAGGCTTTTGAAAACTTCTTTATGATTATAATAAAAATGTGTTCTCAATAGTTTTATTCTCGGTCAGCAAGGTAATGTTGGTTGCGTCGTGGTCCACACGCTCTCCTATCAAACCCGCCGGCTACATCTGATGGATACACAATTGCTTGTCAATAAATTGACTAGCAAAAAAGCTATCAAGTGCATGCGATTGCATGTATTAGTTGAACAGGACTGGAAAGCATATGCATCTTGAATAAAAACATTGGTCCTGTGCCACAGTCACAACTGCAGGAAGTCGCGATGATGACGATTACAAATTACAAATCGCTTTTAGGCAAAATAAAAACAAGATTTGTGGGCTAATCTAGTAAATTAGTCTTCTTACCAGCCATTTAATAATTAATAGGCATTTAATTGGTAGATAACTTGAAATTTGTTTTCGCATTCTTTAAAGGTGACCATCACGTTACATCGTGCGTCATTCTCTCACGCCTTAGAACCGGGTGTAAGAGTCGTTATAAGTGCTGCCTTCCATTTCAGTAAGATGATCGTTTGCTTGCTTTGTTGCCTTGCCCATTATGCAATGAAACTTGTAAAACACAACACTCTTGCAGAGGGAAGAGCAAAAACTTTGCTTTTATAGAGCACAACGGGGCACATAGCTTAATGTGTTGACTTCACTGTTTATTGTTTTTTGGCTTCATGATCAGCAGTAAGTGGAATTTGTCAAATTTTCGCAAAACAATGAAGAGCCCCATGTGCCTAATGTTCCTTTGTCTGTCCTCTACTTTTTTAGTGTTTTGCAAGAGTGAGTATAACAAAAATTTGAGCTTCTGTTTGCAAGCTGAGATTTTGAGTTAGAGATAAAACTGTAACTGTTAAATCGTTAATGTGGGTGATGGACAAACTATAAACAGGTAACTCAGTCCTATGTCTCTGCTTCTGTGCTTACTTTCAAGCTGTGGTACTGTCATTTCCTAGCTACATTGCCACATTCATTTTTGCAATAAGCATGTCCCTCAGTTATTTCTATTTTTCGAGGTGGGCACCACCAAAAGGTTTTTAAGCTTTTTTTTATATAGAATGAGGGACATGAGATGCAGCTGCATACAAAATTACCCAAGATAAAATTTGGGGTTTCTATCTTCCTGTGGTGTTCTTGATGTTTTTTTTTATCTAGTAATTTCACAGAACACTTACACCAATTTTCATTTCAGAGGTCACATCAACTCCAGGGACTCCAAACTGACTCACATTCTTAGAAACTCCCTGGGTGGCAACTCGCACTCTGCCATAGTATGCACAATCAACCCATGCAGCATAGAGCAGACGCTGGGCACAATCAAGGTGAGACAGAAGAAACTTTATGTGAAAGTTTCTTTTCACAGAGGTATGGCCGTCAGGCGGGGCCTGGCTGCCACCGCCTTGGCTCTTGATATGGCCATGAGCTGCATCTCGATGCTCAGGAACTCAAGACTCGGGGTGATAAGTTGTCCATTTTTTTGTCCTTGACATTTTTGGTGCAATAAAATTGCCCTTTATTATTGTATTACCTGCATCAATTTTATGGTTGAAGGACTTATGTCTAACAAGCCAGCACGTTGATAATAGAGCATAGTAGCTCCAGCAATGAGAAACTCAATTAAAAACTGCGTGTATGTGCTGGAGATGGCGTTTCGACAAGTGGGCTTCTTTTTCAAGGAGGGAAACAGCAGTCACATTCAACATTAGCAGTCACTCAAGCATGATTTCATATACATATTGTATTTGCTGGCACATTGCTGGTTCAGTGAATGTTGGGCTTTGCTTCCAAGCGTTTCAATTCTACATGACAGTGGTGACACGCTCGCACACGAGTTGGTGAGTGTTTTATATAAAACTTAATATGTGTATCAGTGATACTTCTTTTATGTGGCACGGGAATAATGTTTTGTTGTCAGGACGGTAGCTCGTGTCATTGTGTGTACACTCTAAAAAAATATCAAGTATAAAGGGTCTCTTTTTGTCCCACAACCATAATCGTCATCAGGCTTGCGCGCGCTTCCTTTCTTGTAAACTCGGCGCTGGCCACTTTCCTATCGAGAATGCAATGTAGCCCTGATAATAGGCATGTCGATCGTGACCGGAATGTACTGGGCGCGGGGCAATAGCGCAAGGATGAAACGCAATATAGATGACGATTATTGTTGTGGGACAAATAGACACCTTTTTTACTCACTCTTTTTTAGAGTGTATAGTAAGATGGCCGTTATTCTTATTCCCTTATGTGTGATGTGGCCTTAACTCCTTTGCTCTTGTGTAAAACTGTGATGTATGAAAGAAGTATGTAAACATCAGCTTTGATAAGTTAGTGCAGCATGCATTGTATTTCACTATCCTGTCATAAGTTATGTCTTTCTCTATGCATGAATCAACTACACAGAAACACGTATAACAGTAAAATCTCATTCATGCTGATCACGTTGACTCTGAAATTTAGTAAAGTTTGACTCGCGGCGTGGTCCCGGAAGCAGCGTATACACTCAAACCTCGTTATAACAAAGTTGAAGGGGAGCCACAATTATTTCATTATCTCTATTATTTCGTTATATATGTTATAATAGTTTGTGGCAATGTATGCTAAGATGGGCGCATGCCTAAGATGGGCGCATACCTATAAGCATGCAAAGAAGGAAACCGCCTTGCTGCCCCATGTACAGCTACGCGACCACACGTGCCACCGAAAATAAACTGAGTCGTATCTCAATAATTAAATTTTTCGGGTGATTCAAATTCACGTTGAGGTCCCGTAAAAGCTATATGTATTCTAATTGGCGAAAACGCCCTGTAATTCGAACGTGCAAGCACTTGCGGCGGTTTATTCGAACATACCGCTCTCCAAAAATGCTCTCAGCACCTCTCAGCACCATGCCCAACCCTGCGGCGGCACCTCTCAACGCTGCCCGTGAAAAAATAAAAAGGAAAAAAAAACACTGTGGTGGATTGTTTTCTCTCTCTCAAATGCCGATCTGCGACGTGCCTGTTCTGCGCTTCTCCCATTTCCGTCTCTGCACGTAGGAACCCTTCTCCTTTCAAGGCCATGCATGGAGCGAGAGAGAGAAGTAAACGTTTATTTTGAAACAGTGCCCTGAGCAATGCCCGGTGTCACCCTTAGGTGGGGGGGGGGGGGGCTCCTTAGTCTAGAAACCCTCTGGCTTCTACTGCCTTCTTGGCTCTGGCGTCGAGTTGTTGTTGCTCTTCCAGATCCTCGAGGGCGAGCTTCGCCTCGCACGTTTCGGTTAGGTCTTCGTATGTCCGTCCTGCTTCGTTATCAGTCATGTCTTGTGGGAGATCACGTCTGGCAATACACTGGCATGCAAGAAGAAAGTGCGCTAGGCTGTCCGGTACGCTGCAAAGCGGGCACATAGAGCTATATCTCATTGGGTAGCGACGATGCATTAGGGCCCCATGTCTGTATGTGCTGCTTTGCAGGCGTCTCAGTACTACGCTTTCCTCTTTTGTCAGTTTTGGGTGTGGTGGCGGGTATACATGTCGCTCCAGCCTGTAGTGCTGGAGTAACGACAAGTAGGTGTTTTGAACAATTTCCGTCTCTTCAACGACGGGTGGAATGTCCTGTGGGCAGAGGGCAGCCCGGCTGACGTGCTTGCGGGCAGCGGCGTGAGCCGCTTCATTTCCCTGCAGACCCTCGTGTCCTGGCACCCATATTACACAAGAGTATGGGAGTGGAGTGGAGCGAGAGAGAGAGAAAAAAAAGCTGTCGCGGAGAGGCCTGCTTTCTCGGTGCCGAGGGTAGCAGCAGAACGCAGAGGGAAATCGCTTTGCACCACGGCGCCACTTCTCGGTCATGTGACCAGCTCAGCGCTTTCTCAATCCTCTGTGCTGGCTGTGTGAGGACGGAGACTCCGCCGCGCTGGGCATGGCTATAAGGTCGGCGCTGGAGTTTTCAAAGAGCCGCGCCCACGAAGGAAGGAAAGGTAGGAGAGGCCCTGATGTCACTCTTTGTGAAGCCGCGATGAAGCCGGAAGTGGGCCATATTGACTGGGCGAATTCTCCTCTCTTGTTTATATCGGAATGTAAAGCAGAATGCACGACTCTCTCTCCGGCTCGGAAAGCAGGTCAGCTGTGAAGCGCGCGTCATGACGATCCGAAACTAATGGAATGGGGCTCAACACTCTGGGCCAGCGCGACACCTTCGGCGAAATTATTTCGTCCCAGTATTAACAGCGAGTAACAGCTTACCGACAACGAAGCAAGTACGAGAGAATGCGCGCTAGATGCACCGACAACAGTGAGTGTTTTCACGTCTATAGTTCAGCCACTGTACAGACAACACGGTCAGTCGTGCGCCTTCTACGGTTGCATTCCGCCATGTGGCCGACGCAGCGTCCGACCACTGTGTTCGTGTTCAGTGTGAAACTCACAGGCGTCAGCACTCTGCGACCGTGGTGACTTGGACCATGGTGCAAGTGACACTTGAACGCGGTTGCTGTTACGCTGAGGTTACATGCAATGCTTGGGGAGAGTATACGAAGCAGAAGAGAAAAGGTGTTTTAATGCGCACATGCAAGTTGTTACTGTACACACACAACATGAAACTACGTATGTGCACATGGTTTTGCGTCTTGCTGGGCTCAACAGCGTCGTCCATTGTCACAAGCAGCAGCACTACCCAACCGTCAATTACCTGCAACGCATTCGTTGTCGTTCCGCTTCGTCATTGGTGCCCAACGAAATTTTGCTGAACACTAGTTGCTTCATCCACGTCATCCTCTGCATGTCATGAATATTCACTCGTTTTACACACTGTTGAAAGCCCGTGATGAACAAAAGGATTTGTAAACGTTGCTTAAAGTACAGTAACTCCCAGGAGAACACTGCGTAAACAATAACGTGGCCCAGAGCATGGATATTGTTCGCAACAATATCCATGACCTGGGGAGGAACACATGCCACCGCCAGCCACGGCCGCTCACTGCTAGACCAGCTATAATGCGCAACACGTAACCATAGCAACACCGCCCTTGTGCCCAGTGAATATGGCCGCCTTGATGTCATTTCCTCCACGCTTTTCACGCAGCGCGCCGAGCAAGAGTACAACTCCGCAGAAAACGATATACTTGTTAACACACTTCGGTTGGTTTTTTTGTAGAAGATTTGATTGACTAATTTAGTTTGTTAGATCCTATTACCGGTCAAATATACTTCGTTACAACGAGGTTTAAAATGCATGGTTCTCAATAGGGTTTTGAAGGGGAATTTCATTTTTTTCATTTCATTTCATTTCATTTATTTTACCCTCAATCGCACATAGCTTTACAGAGGGGAGTGGGGTACAGAAAAAAAAACTATAACCAAGAGCAAACATAGTAACATAAAAATAATAAAAATTACAAAACATGAAAATTCGATGTTAGGCAGTACAATGAATGTACGTGTAAGAATCATCAGAATGGGGCAAACAGAGTACAAAAATATATATGTACAATATACACTTCACGTGTCATCACGTAAGTAATTCTGTACTGTAGATGAGAACAAGTCGTGACTTGAAATGGAAACCATGTCTGAGGGAAGGTGGTTCCAGTCGTTGGATGTGCGTGGGACGAAGGAATGATGAAAAGTGTTAGTGCGGCAGCTAATGACGTGTACCTTATGTTGATGATCTAAACGAGCTGAGCAATAGGCAGGAGTGGTAATGAACTGAGCTTTCAAAAGTGGATGATTGATTATCTTGTGAAAAAGTATGAGACGAGATGCTTTGCGACGTGATTCAAGTGACTGTAGGGAAATGCTCTGTTTCATTGACGTAATACTGCTAGTGCGATGGTATTTAGATAAAATGAAGCGTGCTGCGTTATTCTGTACCATTTCAAGCGAGTGAGTCAAGTTCAGTTGAAAAGGATCCCAAATGGAGCATGCATATTCAAGTTTCGGACGAACTAGTGTTTTATACATGGTTAGTTTCACGGCTTGAGGGGCACGGCTAAAGTTGCGTCGCAGGTACCCTAGCATACGGTTGCTATTGTTAATAGCATAGGTAATATGATGTTTCCAGTTCAAGTCAGATGTTATATGAATCCCCAAGTATTTATACGAAGTTACAGACTCTAGATCAACGTCATTTAAGATGTAGTTAACAGGAGACCGGTAGTTCGTGAGATACGTAAAACTTTGCATTTGTTAGTGTTGAGGTCCATGTGCCAAGTTCTACACCAGCTGGCAATATTATTAATGTCACTTTGCAAAGAACTAGCGTCAGAGTTAGATGAGATTTCTCGGTAAACAACGCAGTCATTGGCGAAAAGGTGAATCGAAGAAGTTACAACATCGGGTAAATCGTTAATATAAATAAGGAATAGTAAAGGGCCCAACACAGAACCCTGGGGCACACCAGAAGTAACGGGAGAAGAGGGTGAGCTGTAGTTGTTAGCAACAACGAATTGTGAGCGATTAATTAAGAAAAACTCGATCCAAGCAAGAATGCCGCCATCAATATTAAGAGTCCTAAGCTTATATAGTAGTAGGTGATGATTAATCTTGTCGAAAGCCTTCGAAAAGTCTAAAAAGATGCAGTCGACCAGTGAACTCCGATCTAGAATGATATGTAACGAATGGGTAAAACAAAGCAACTGTGTTTCACATGAGAATGACTTCCTTAAACCATGCTGTGACGTGCTAAAGAACGATTTTGATTCTAGAAAGTTGACCAAGTAAGAGAAAATTATGTGCTCCAAAAGTTTGCATGGTATAAAAGTAAGTGAAATAGGTCGGTAATTAGTAACAGAATGCTTGTTTCCTGATTTGTGTAGCGGAACCACCTTTGCCTCTTTCCAAACGCGTGGCACCACACCTTCATTCAAAGACTGTTGGAATATTTTTACACAGGAACATAGATGAGGCATGCTTAGTTTCTTTAAGGATTCTTGCGTTTATGTTGCCAACACCACAAGCAGAGGATATTCTGAGCGATTCAATTAGTTTTACAATTCCATGGGCCTCAGTCACTATAACAGACGTTGATGGATAGTTGCGCGCTGGTAAAGAGATGGATTAGATTTACTTTGTTATATCTATTAGTTCATTATAACGAGGTTTAGGTGTACTTCAATGGTGTTAAATGCTCGTTAACTCGGACAACTCCGAAGACGGCCATCAGGACTTCGTGCTTTGAGTCGCGCAATCTCGGCAGTTTTGGAGAATCAACTACTGCTTGCCACAACCATCGGCAGAACCGTATAGTTTTGGAAAAAGCAGCAGTGTGTGATCATTAAGATAGTGAATGAGGGGGAGGTGGCTATGTGGTGCTAGTCACCACCTGGCGGAAACACTTCGGTTGTCGGTGCATTCAGTGTATACTAAAACGTACGATGACGATGCGGTTTTCATTACGTGGCATTGCACTGTGCAGAAGGCCTCCGAAGCCCTCATTATCTTTGGTTTACACGACAGGGAGTGTACGCAGCACCACCTGATGAAGTTAGACTGTCGTTTTAGCATAAATTATGATGACGAGGCAGACACAAATAAAGAAGGTTTTCATGAAATAAAGTTTGTGTGTACGAAGTATGGTATTTACTCGCATAATAGACGCACCATCAGTAAGAACTTGGGGTAAAATTTTCAAAAATTCTTTCAACTCTCTTGCGTTTTAAATCTGCACATTTGTCAAGTAAAAGGCGGCATTATCGTTTACCAATTAATTCAGAATAAAACAACCATACCTACATACCTTTAATGAACAGGCGAGAGCTGTCAACTGCACACACACACATAAAATTTATCAACACAAAAGTCGTTGGTGTCCTTCTTTTTCCTTATCTTGAGTCCGAAAGCACACATTCATCCTCGCCGAGCGGGGATTCGTTTTTTGTGTCCAAATCATCTGCACCTGGCATCCAGTGTGTTCGAGATGCCAGTCTTCTTAAAGCTTTTCCTGACGACTTCTTCGGAGATCGCCTGCCACACTTCCACGATTTAAGCGCACAGCATTTCCACAGGCGGCTTCTTAATCTTACCACCAAGAGTCAGCTGATGTTTTCCTCAAGCCATCGAGGTGGTGTACAGTCTTTGAACATTGTCCTTGAAAGGCTTATTCAAGGACACGTCCAAAGGTTGCAGTATCGATGCAAGGCTGCCCGCAATCGCTCCCACATCTGTGCGTAGCTCCTTAAGCTTATCTCGTACCCGGTCTGGTAGGTGGCCACGAAAACTGTTCAGGATAAGCATGGACGGAAACAACAGACCACCCGGCCGTGCTCATTCAGCCTTTTTCCTGGACTCTGACGTACATGTCTTGAAGGGAATTCGCTTTTCGGAGCGCCTTACCTTTAAAAATAATGTAAGGCTGTAGCTTGCGCCCACCCATTGTCACCGCTAGCATTACGATGCATCCTTATTTTCAGCGCTAGACGTTCTAAAGATGACGCTCCATGCACCATTCTCCTCCGCTGTCGTGTTCTGTGGCATATATCAAAGCAAAAAGAGTCTGATCAGAATTGCTGATCTCGGACAAAATGAAGTCTTTCTGCTGTCGGAGCTTTATAACAAAATGGCAGAAGTCCACCACTTTGTTCTCATAATGCTGCTGGCAAACGCTGGCACAACGTGGTCCGCTTTTGCAGTGCGAGGCCATGGCACGGCATGAAACGAGTTGTGTATCCGGAGGTGGCTTTGAACTCTTTTGCTATGATGCGCTGAGCTCGGGCTGTTCTGCGCGCCTCAGTCTGCACATTATCCAATGACTCAGCACAACCGTCTTGTAGCTCCCGCATATGCCGGACCAGTTGCTCTTCGACATTCATACACCGGTCGGTCTTGGCACTGCAGAAAGCCCGTCATGTCTTCTCGATCGCCTTAAGGGGAGACGCGACTTTGGGATCGCGAAAAATGGCAAAAAAGTCGATTTCTTGAAACTCAAGTTTTCAGTTTATGGAACCCTTTTTTTATGTTGTTCCAAAATATCTACACTGAAAACTGCGCAAAAGTTCTTTGGACATTTCGTTTCACCCACCTAGGTGTAGCAAAACCTTTTCTATAAATTGCGAGAAAACAGCGATTTTCAAAAAATTATAGCTTCACGATGCTTGGACTGGGAGCCGGCTTCTTGGGCTCCCACTTTCAGACTTTCCCAGAATATCAAAAGAAAAACACAAAATCCACCGCACTCCATTTGGGATGCCAAAAATTTTAGCTTGGTTTGCTTCTTTGTCTGAGCCAATAAATTCATGAGCCCATCCTAGTTTTGTTTAGGCTTTCTACATAGGCAAGCCCAGCACCTTTTGAAGCACCACGACAGCGGCAAATAAGGCTAAATGCTGACGCAAGGTCTGCAGCGGTACAGGGTTGCGTAGAGACTTCGTCGGCATCATCGTCGAGGCTCTGGTCGGCCTTACCGGCACCGGCGATGTCGGTCACGATTTCTGCATTGGTGCGGACCGAAACGGCTTGCACACCATCATCAGCACTGACAAAATTGCTCGCTGCGGCCCCATCAGCGATGGCACCCGGAAACGGAGAAAGCTGGTGAAAGTCATCCTCTAGGGGGATTATGTCGTCATCTGCTGTGACATCACCGTCGCTCCCAAAGTCGTCAGGTGAAGCTAGAAAGCCAGCTTTACCGAAGCAGTTCACAATTGTGAATTGTTTGACATTATTTTCACGCTCCGGTTACCATTTGTATCGCTCTGAGGAGATGGGTTGTCAGTTCGACTTTTATTGAAGCAACCCAATCACTTTCTTGACGCTAGTGCACACGATAAGGATCCGTAACTATATTGGAGGGCGACTCAATAAGCGCTGTGTGAACCTATTCAAACAACGTGATCACCATTCCGACGCGCGCACGAAAAAGGTCTGCAACTCTCTTGGATAGAGACTGAATTGTGATTAGTGTCACGGCTCCATCCAATGCAGCGCAATGTTCGATATATGGAATATGTCGGCGTACAAGTGCTCGATGTACGCGCACCTGTGCCCTGTACTTTCACATGTGTTTTTTAAGGCGATTTTTCGGCTGTTCGATATAGCCACTAATTCAATACATCCAAGTTCGATATACCCAGGACCGACTGTAAAAATTGAAAACATCAAATGCTCATGCATCAATTGCTCGAGAACTGAACCAAGGACCTCCATCGCAGAAAATTCCTACTGTAGTGTTGTGGATACATTTTAATGAGGTACGTAGGAGGTCTTTCAGAATTTTCCTTATACTAGCTACATTTACTACATTTTCATTTATGTATTTGTATCACTAAGCATAGGCCCCTTGCTTGCTTATGAGTAACTCTCTTGCTGTAATGCGCCATGCAATGCCCCACCAGTCCATAGTGCAGCCAGTGGTAAATGGCAGCAAATTTGAGAGCACTTTAAGCAAGCTTGAGCATTTTGAGTTGGCTGACCCGTACGCAACTAAATTTCTACACCTTGCATTTCTAGGCCGTATAAATCTGCCATAGCCAGAGTAGGCGGTAATGCATTACAAGTTAAAGCATGACCTGTAATGCGTTACTTTTTTTCATTAACCTAGTAATATAATTTTACTTTTTCTGCATTTTAGTGGGTAACATATTTCAGCATTTTTAGATAAGGTGGGGTGTCACATTACTCATTAATGGTATTCCAGTTGTCCTGGGATCTTTACAAAAGCCTCCGTCTTATAGCCCCAATTTCTGCAATGCTTGCCCAAGATTTTCAAAAATAAATTCTTTTGTTTCAGCAGCATACTGGTGCCTGCCTCTAGGTACCGGCCAATTTTATCCGTCAATCAGTCAATCAATCATTCTTTATTGGCATCAGAAATATAATGCATAGAATATAAATATGCAGGAGGAGGTCCCTAGGTTACAAATTGCAGGTGGGACGTTCTGTGTTAATACAAAGGAAAAACTAAAATAGAAACCAAGAAAGTGTTTTTTTAAACGTTACAAGTAACAAGGACTTTTCGGAGTGTTCAAATCAGCACTTTAACAATTGTTTATAAACAGGGCAACAATAGGAAAAGAAAAAAAGTAGCAGTTATACACCAAATGAACATTTTTTCAATTTTGCCTTTAAAACAATGCGCATTCTTTTTAAATCATGTGATGGTGAATTCCACAGTAAAATTGAAAAAATAGTTTTCAGTTTTCTATAACTAGTGTGAATAATAGGTAACGAAAGGCTTTGGGAGATTGCGATTCTAGTTTTATTGGGATTACTCAACAAGGCAGTAGGAAGTATGTCGATAATAAGGAGGAAGTGGGAAACTTTGAAAGTTAAAACACACACATAATAAATGTACTTTTGGAAGATGGGTAATATGTCAAGTTGGCAAAAAATACGATGTAATAGCATCTGATGTGAAGCGAAAGTTATGAGTCGCATGGCTTGTTTTTTCAGTACCTTCAACAGCCAAATGTGCACTGGATATGGTTTACACCATGATGTAATGCAATAACTAAAATGGCTGTGAATGAATGCATAATACAGTGCCTTCAGATTGTCGATGTGAAAACACATTCGGGATCTATGAAATCATTTTACAAATAAAATTATGTTGGTTAAATTTTAAATGCATGCTCATCATAACTGTGTGTCTGGTTGTGTACATTAGGAAAGTATGGGATGTTATATGAGTTAATTATTATGTAAATGTAAAGAAAGAAAAGTGGATAAAAAGATAACTTGTGTGCAGCGATTCAACCTGCGACCTTGGAATAATGCATCCGATGCTCTACCAACTGAGCTAGTACAGTTAAACCTGGATATATAGAAACTGATGAAGGCTCAGAAAAATTTGTTAAAAAGAGGATTTCGTTATATGCAGGTTTGGTATAAAAAATTTGGAAAATAAATGTGCAAATTACACGAGAGGGGTACTGAAGCATAGCTCACCGAGAACACTTATTTCACAATGAAAAAACTGCTATATTTTTGTGATAACAGTTACATGGATACACTCCGTGGGTTTTTTCCATCGCCGCCATGTTCCGTAACAAGTCCGAATTTATAAGATGCCCCCGCACATCGTAACTTTCAGGAACGGGTAAAAGCGCGTGAGCGCTGCTGAAGCAGAGATCAAATCAGTCGGCCCATTCCTATCACCTGGAAAGTGCCTAAGATAAATAACCCCGCGTGTTTGAACTGCCGTCGAATTCTCAGAGAAAACCACCCGTCTTGAGCTAGCATGAAGCAACACGTGGAGGGCGGGGGGAATCGATCGAGTAGCATTAATGAACTTAGATTTTAAGGGCAGTAGCGATCGCTGGAACACTTGCTGTCTCAGCGAGTACCAGTGCGGTTTCAACGCGAAGTGACTGTGTGAAAAGAGCACTTCTTCCTTGACAGGGAGTATTCGCTCACACCAGCACTTTGTAGGAGTTCCGCGATATCCGATCCAGAAAAGTTGGCTGCAGCCTTATTTGATATACTAATACAGTTTCTTGCTATCGCGTTCATTGCATTTCATTCAACGCGCCGTCGTATTGCCAGAACTAATCAGCTAATCGTGAAAGCTACCAGCCTGGTAACTCGCGGCGCAAGACGAAAGCACGTGACGAGTTGAGCTCCAAGGAACCGTCTTGGAGAGTTTCCATGAACACCTCATCTGACATCCCCTCGGTGACGACAACACAGTTGTCTGAAATTAAGAAAAGTCACAGTTTTGTCACAAGGGCAAGGCACTTAATTACTGCAATAGCAATTACTTTGAATATAATGCTAAGAACGGAAAGCAGATTGAATGGTGCAACGTGCTGCTCACGCACAAATGATGCAGAAAACAATTCACAGGACAAGAGCAAACTGACAGCTTTTACCGCTCGACACTTAATGTGCTGTTTATACAAAAACAAGGCATGAAACATAATCAGTGGTACAGATATGAGTACAAACTAACAAGTGCCCCAGCTGTTACTTCACCAAGTTTAAAAATCACACTCTTTTCGCAAATGGTGCCTGTCCAGCGAGCGAAGTAATCTTTGTGCACCTGGCAACTAAACTTAATCGTTCCGGTAAAAGTGGAAGGTGCTATTTTTTTCCGAAAATAAGCGTGCGGGCACAGGCATCTAACCTCCCCTCTGCGGGGCAAAGTATGCGTGGGAGATAAGCGTGCGTCAGCGCATCGTGACGGGCTGGGTGCCAAGCACGGGCGACTTTTTTTTTTGCTTGAGTTTTCATATTGGATACGTACTTCTACGGTGAATGACGGCGGCGACGGCAATAAACAGCCGGGACTCTCCGCATAAATGCTATGGTAAAAAAAAACAGCAAAGCTGAACGTCGCCAGGGGCCACACCATGCGCGCGCAGTAAAACTATGCACGCATGCACGGCGTCGAAAACGAAGAGCGAACGACACGAATGCCGAGAAAACTATTCGATAAAGCACCCCCCATATGCAGCACGGCCCCACATATATGACGCTAACTAAAGCGGGGCACTGCCAACCCGCAAAAGTTGTTTTTTTTTTGTTTTGTGCGGAGTGGGTGGGGGGGCACACTCGCACATGCGCCCGCGGCGACGAGAACGGCAGGCCCGCCCGCCTCGCGCTCACTCGCGTGCAATAACGAGCGCTTGCTCTCCCTGGTGCGTCGTGCGCACTGCGTCGCTTCGCGCTTCGTCAGCGACGGGGCAGCCGCGGAAGAAGCATGCTCGTAACGAAATGCAGAGCTAAATTCCTATATGGTCCATGGGGAAAATTCGTTATATCAAGGTTGTCTCCCGCTGTTACTTTGTTACATAGAGGTTGCAGATAACATGGAGCAATGGGGGAGAATAGAAAAACGTCCTTATATCGAGAAATTCATTATATGGATGTTCCCTTTAAAGAGCTTTAACTGTATCACAAAAGGGATAACTGCACTACACTGTGTAGCACAGTTATGCCTCTTTTTGTTAATATGCACCTACTCACCCAGCAACAAGTTCTTCTAAGTGCAGCTTAAACACTGTTACATAAATGCTGGCAATATTTATGTCAAATATATTGGTTAAAGTGAGAATACTGTATATGTGTGCAAATATATCTTCCCTGAAACTAAGTCGTTTAAGCATTTCTTTAAGACCGCAATACAGTCGAACCCCGCTACAACGAATGCCGCTTCAACGAAATTTCCGCTACAATGAAAACTTCACGGTTCCCCGTCAGCAGTCCACGGGAGCCAATGCATAAATATAGTCGCCACAACACATTTTTTCTTCTGCTGTCCCGCTTCAACGAAATTTCAAAACGCAATTCCAGGCTCAGATATTTATTGCTATGCAGCAAACACAATCTTGAACATTTTTATGTGTTTTTTGAATTTGGAAATACGTCGGCGAAGTCCCAAACACGCGTTGGCACCACCAGAAACCATCGCTGTTCAGCAAGCACAGGTGCCGCCATTGCTCGAGAGTGATGGCAATGACACTGCCTTGCTTTCACCACTGGCTTGCTTTTGAGCTGCAGACGATCCGAAGCTGAAGCTCAGTCACTCAATTCATGGTTTTCTTCATGCTGCTGTTGGGTGTAACCGCAGAACGATGACTTTTTCAATGCCAATTTATCTTTTCGTTCACGCTTGGCCATTGTGATAACTAATCATGAGCGGCTGCTTGTCCGCGTTATCAACAAATGAGAATAAGGAAAAAGTCACTGCTCCACGCTACCCTGACTCCATTTCGGCGTTGTCGTATACACTAACGGTGAACAGCTGCTGGTGTTAACGTGTTAATGCAACTGTTTGGCTCATTCACAAAAGCGGTTGTAGGTGCTGTTTCAGCATGCTTTTCACGATAGCCTCGCTATGCATGGGTGAGAATCGCGTCGTGGCGCTGCTGGGAAAGAACAGAAAGCAGCGCACACTTTTTGATTTTTGAAAGCAAACGTTCCTTTCTTTTGCTAGCTCAGATCAGCTATATTTTTTAGATTTCACTACAACAAAATTTTTTTCTGGGCCCCATCAGTTTTGTTGTAGCGGGGTTCAACTGTATTTGAGATCCTGCCTCCCTGGTGTAGCAATACAGAAGCATCGAGTCCAAATTTCTTCCATATTTTAGGTAATTGTAACAAGGCACTACATGTTACTGTTGCAAGTGATGCGCAAGGCTGTTCCATGTGCAACAGTCCATGCCTGAATACCCCAGGCTGTGCTCTAAATGTTCTCTTCTTTTGCGCAGTAAAAAGAAGAATTCAATAAAACTTGCTGCTGGGCTAGTTGGTCCATACTTTGAAGAAAAAAATGGCAGCGAACAGAGTACACATATAAAAAGAGTACAGGGATGAGCACAACCGTGTTGCGCTTGTCCCTATATTCTGTGTCTATGTGTAGGTTGTGTGCAATCATCTTTTCCTTCCCAGGAGAACAGTGCTTTACTTAATTATGCATGCAGGCCATGAAAGAGACTCAGTTGACAAAAGCTCTTGAAGAAAAGAACATCGAAATTGATCAACTCAAGAGCAAGGTTTCATCACTGCAGAAGAAACTGCTCGTCTCCATCCTTCCACAGGCAAGCTCTTTTATAAAACTCAGTTGCTTGTTACTGTGCAGGTTTGTTGTGTCAAGACAAGTATGCCAATTTTCTTTATAATACGTGATAATATACTACAGTAGAATCTCGATGATACGAATTCGAAGGGTGCACACAAAACATTCATATCATCCGGAAATTTCACGTACCAAAAACAAAATGAAGCTAATATTGAAGATGAACAAGAACGTTACTGGCAACTCCCTCTTGCTAAAAAAAGCCCTTGATTTTCTTTTCAACTTTCCTGCTTTCCTCATCTCTCAATAAAGTGCCCCGGTTCCTTCAATCATGCTGCTGGCGTGACGCATTCACACGTGACATCAAAGGAAGCGAAAGTGACAAAACTCATTGGAAATGCCCTCTTTTCGTCGTTGAAGCTGCTGGAAAAGTGCGCCCCGAAGAAAAATCATTCCTAGAGAATTCACGCTAGAGAATTCAGGCGAAAAACGCCAGAGCGGCCGGAAAATACATCCGGGCCCGTTCAAAACGTTCACGCTAGTTATGCCCCTCGTACTTATGCCACCGCCACTTGAGAATTCATTCCATTTTGCCCGTTTTCTCAGCATTTATGTTCGTACAGAGTTTTAGTTATGCAGGCAAAGCACTAATAGGAAACAGTTTACCCCTTTACAAACGTTGTTTCGGAAGGCACACCAGCAGAAATGACGTAAGTGGACGCAGTAGCAGTGACAGATTCAGCCGGCAGTGAAAAAAAAGACATGTTAGGGCATGCTAACTTGCTTGTTGCAACACCTTCTACTTCTGGGGTTCTCAGCAATCGTAATCCAAACCAGACTCTCGATGAACTCGTCCTTGTCAAGGTAGTGAG
>NW_023607806.1:0-11318 GCF_013339725.1 Rhipicephalus microplus
GTGGCCTCTGCATGCGTTCATTCGTATCAGGTTAGTGCTCTTCTGCTCTGACGCTGGTGTTACCAGCAGTGCTTTGGCGAGCAGTGAAGCTTGAATCATATTTAGGTATATTGTCCTTAATTGTCTTGCTGAAACGGAACTGTGCAAAGATTGCATATTTGGCCCTGAGCAGTCGCAAAAGCTTTATATTTGTTTGATGCAAAAGTGGCCTGTGCATGCGTTAATTTCGTATCATGTAATGCTTTCTGCTCACGCTGGGCTTTACCGCAGTGCTTTCGCGATGCAGTGAAGCTTAATCAGCTTTTGGTAATTGTCCTTTTTGTCTCCATGAAACGACGTGCCAAGATGCATATTTGGCCTGAGCAGTCGCATATGCTTATATTTGTTTGATGCACAAGTGGCCTGTGCATGCGTTCATTTCGTATCATGTAATGCTATTTGCTCAGCTGGCTTTACCGCAGTGCTTTGGTGATGCAGTGAAGCTTGATCATATTTAGGTATTTGTCCTTTTGTTGCCCTGATTGGACGTGCCAAGATGCATATTTGGCCTGAGCATCGCAATGCTTATATTTGTTTTGATGCACAAGTGCCTGGCATGCGTTCATTTCGTATCATGTATGCTCTTCTTCTCCTGCTGGCTTTAACCGCAGTGCCTTTTCGATGCAGTGAAGCTATCATATTTTAGTATTTGTCTTTTGTTTGCCCTGAAACGGACGTGCCAAGATGCGTATTTGGCCTGAGCAGTCGCAATGCTTATATTGTTTGATGCACAAGTGCCTGTGCATGCTTCATTTCGTATCATTATGCTCTTCTGCCCATGCGGTCTTACCGCAGTGAATTTTGCGATGCAGTGACGTTAATACTCTTCGGTAATTGTCTTTTTGTCTGCCCTGAAACGTATGTGCAAGATGCATATTTGGCTGAGCAGTCGCAAATGCTTATATTTGTTTGATGCACAAGTGGCCTGTGCATGCGTTCATTCGTATCATGTAATGCTCTTCTGCTCATGCTGGCTTTACCGCAGTGCTTTTGCGATGCAGTGAAGCTTAATCATATTTAGTATTTGTCCTTTTGTCTGCCTGAAACGGACGTGCCAAGATGCATATTTGGCCTGAGCAGTCGCAAATGCTTATATTTGTTTGATGCACAAGTGGCCTGTGCATGCGTTCATTTCGTATCATGTAATGCTCTTCTGTTCACGCTGGCTTTACCGCAGTGCTTTTGCGATGCAGTGAAGCTTAATCATCTTTTGGTAATTGTCTTTTTCTCTCTCTGAAACGGACGTGCCAAGATGCATATTTGGCCTGAGCAGTCGCAAATGCTTATATTTGTTTGATGCACAAGTGGCCTGTGCATGCGTTCATTTCGTATCATGTAATGCTCTTCTGCTCAAGCTGGCTTTACCGCAGTGCTTTTGCGATGCAGTGAAGCTTGATCATATTTAAGTATTTGTCCTTTTGTTTGCCTGAAACGGACGTGCCAAGATGCATATTTGGCCTGAGCAGTCGAAAATGCTTATATTTGTTTGATGCACAAGTGGCCTGTGCATGCGTTCATTTCGTATCATGTAATGCTATTCTGCTCACGCTGGCTTTACCGCAGTGCTTTTGCGATGCAGTGAAGCTTAATCATATTTAGGTATTTGTCCTTTTGTTTGCCTGAAACGGACGTGCCAAGATGCATATTTGGCCTGAGCAGTCGCAAATGCTTATATTTGTTTGATGCACAAGTGGCCTGTGCATGCGTTCATTTCGTATCATGTAATAGCTCTTCTGCTCATGCTCGCTTTACCGCAGTGCTTTCGTGATGCAGTGAAGCGTAATCATCTTTTGGTAATTGTCTTTTTCTCTCTCTGAAACGGAAGTGCCAAGATGCATATTTGGCCTGAGCAGTCGCAAATGCTTATATTTGTTTGATGCACAAGTGGCCTGTGCATGCGTTCATTTCGTATCATGTAATGCTCTTCTGCTCATGCTGGCTTTACCGCAGTGCTTTTGCGATGGAGTGAAACTTGATCATATTTAAGTATTTGTCCTTTTGTTTGCCTGAAACGGACATGCCAAGATGCATATTTGGCCTGAGCACTCGCAAATGCTTATATTTGTTTGATGCACAAGTACCCTGTGCATGCGTTCATTTCGTATCATGTAGTGCTCTTCTGCTCATGCTGGCTTTACCGCAGTGCTTTTTTGATGCAGTGAAGCTTGATCATAATTTAGTATTTGTCCTTTTGTTTGCCTGAAACGGACGTGCCAAGATGCGTATTTGGCCTGAGCAGTCGCAAATACTTATATTTTTTGATGCACAAGTGGCGTGGGCATGCGTTCATTTCGTATTAAGTAATGCTATTGTTCTCACGCTAGCTTTACTGCAGTGCTTTGGCGATGCAGTGAAGCCTAATCAGCTTTTGGTAATTGTAGTTTTGTCTCCCTGAAACGTATGTGCCAAGTTGCATATTTGGCCCGAGCAGTCGCAAATGCTTATATTTGTTTGATGCACAAGTGGCTTGTGCATGCGTTCATTTCGTATCATGTAATGCTCTTCTGTTCACGCTGGCTTTACCGCAGTGCTTTTCGATCCAGTGAAGCTTATACAGCTTTTGGTAATTGTAGTTTTGTCTCCCTGAAACGAATGTGCCAAGTTGCATATTTGGCCTGAGCAGTCGAAAATGCTTATATTTGTTTGATGCACAAGTGGCCTGTGCATGCGTTCATTTCGTATCATGTAGTGCTATTCTGCTCACGCTGGCTTTACCGCAGTGCTTTTACGATGCAGTGAAGCTTAATCATATTTAAGTATTTGTCCTTTTGTTTGCCTGAAACGGACGTGCCAAGATGCATATTTGGCCTGAGCAATCGCAAATGCTTATATTGTTTGATGCACAGTACCTGTGCATGCGTTCATTTCGTAATCATGTAATGCTCTTCTGCTCACTGCTGGCTTTACCGCAGTGCTTTTCGATGCAGTGAAGCTTATACATATTTAGTATTTGTCCTTTTGTTTGCCCTGAAACGGACGTGCCAAGATGCATATTTGGCCTGAGCAGTCGCAAATGCTTATATTGTTTGATGCACAAGTGGCCTGTGCATGCGTTCATTTCGTATCATGTAGTGCTCTTCTGCTCATAGCTGGCTTTACCGCAGTGCTTTTGCGATGCAGTGAAGCTTGATCATATTTAGTATTTGTCCTTTTGTTTGCCTGAAACGGACGTGCCAAGATGCATATTTGGCCTGAGCAGTCGCAAATGCTTATATTTGTTTGATGCACAAGTGGCCTGTGCATGCGTTCATTTCGTATCATGTAATGCTATTCTGCTCACGCTGGCTTTACCGCAGTGCTTTTGCGATGCAGTGAAGCTTAATCATATTTAGGTATTGTCTTTGTTTGCCTGAAACGGACGTGCCAAGATGCATATTTGGCCTGAGCAGTCGCAAATGCTTATATTTGTTTGATGCACAAGTGGCCTGTGCATGCGTTCATTTCGTATCATGTAATGCTCTTCTGCTCACGCTGGCTTTACCGCAGTGCTTTGCGATGCAGTGAAGCTTAATCATCTTTTGGTAATTGTCTTTTTGTCTCCTGAAACGAACGTGCCAAGTTGCATATTTGGCCTGAGCAGTCGCAAATGCTTATATTTGTTTGATGCACAAGTGGCCTGTGCATGCGTTCATTTCGTATCATGTAATGCTATTCTGCTCAAGCTGGCTTTACCGCAGTGCTTTGCGATGCAGTGAAGCTTGATCATATTTAAGTATTTGTCCTTTGTTTGCCTGAAACGGACGTGCCAAGATGCATATTTGGCCTGAGCAGTCGCAAATGCTTATATTTGTTTGATGCACAAGTACCCTGTGCATGCGTTCATTTCGTATCATGTAGTGCTCTTCTGCTCATGCTGGCTTTACCGCAGTGCTTTTTCGATGCAGTGAAGCTTGATCATATTTAGTATTTGTCCTTTTGTTTGCCTGAAACGGACGTGCCAAGATGCAGTATTTGGCCTGAGCAGTCGCAAATGCTTATATTTGTTTGATGCACAAGTGGCCTGTGCATGCGTTCATTTCGTATCATGTAATGCTCTTCTGCTCACGCTGGCTTTACCGCAGTGCTTTTGCGATGCAGTGAAGCTTAATCAGCTTTTAGGTAATTGTCTTTTTGTCTGCCTGAAACGACGTGCCAAGATGCATATTTGGCCTGAGCAGTCGCAAATGCTTATATTTGTTTGATGCACAAGTGGCCTGTGCATGCGTTCATTTCGTATCATGTATGCTCTTCTGTTCACGCTGGCTTTACCGCAGTGCTTTTCGATCCAGTGAAGCTTATCATCTTTTGGTAATTGTCTTTTGTCTCCATGAAACGGACGTGCCAAGATGCATATTTGGCCTGAGCAGTCGCAAATGCTTATATTTGTTTGATGCACAAGTGGCCTGTGCATGCGTTCATTTCGTATCATGTAATGCTATTCTGCTCAAGCTGGCTTTACCGCAGTGCTTTTGTGATGCAGTGAAGCTTGATCATATTTAAGTATTTGTCCTTTTGTTTGCCTGAAGCGGACGTGCCAAGATGCATATTTGGCCTGAGCAGTCGCAAATGCTTATATTTGTTTGATGCACAAGTGGCCTGTGCATGCGTTCATTTCGTATCATGTAATGCTCTTCTGCTCACTGCTGGCTTTACCGCAGTGCTTTGCGATGCAGTGAAGCTAATCATCTATTGGTAATTGTCTTTTGTTCTCCTGAAACGGACGTGCCAAGATGCATATTTGGCCTGAGCAGTCGCAAATGCTTATATTTGTTTGATGCACAAGTGGCCTGTGCATGCGTTCATTTCGTATCATGTAATGCTCTTCTGCTCACGCTGGCTTTACCGCAGTGCTTTTGCGATGCAGTGAAGCTTGATCATATTTAGTATTTGTCCTTTTGTTTGTCCTGAAACGGACGTGCCAAGATGCATATTTGGCCTGAGCAGTCGCAAATGCTTATATTTGTTTGATGCACAAGTGGCCTGTGCATGCGTTCATTTCGTATCATGTAATGCTCTTCTGCTCATGCTGGCTTTACCGCAGTGCTTTTGCGATGCAGTGAAGCTTGATCATATTTTAGTATTTGTCCTTTTGTTTGCCTGAACGGACGTGCCAAGATGCATATTTGGCCTGAGCAGTCGCAAAATGCTTATATTTGTTTGATGCACAAGTGGCCTGTGCATGCGTTCATTTCGTATCATGTAATGCTCTTCTGCTCACGCTGGCTTTACCGCAGTGCTTTTTCGATGCAGTGAAGCTTAATCATATTTAGTATTTGTCCTTTTGTTTGCCTGAAACGGACGTGCCAAGATGCATATTTGGCCTGAGCAGTCGCAAATGCTTATATTTGTTTGATGCACAAGTGGCCTGTGCATGCGTTCATTTCGTATCATGTATGCTCTTCTGCTCATGCTGGCTTTACCGCAGTGCTTTGCGATGCAGTGAAGCTTAATCATATTTAGGTATTGTCCTTTGTTGCCTGAAACGGACGTGCCAAGATGCATATTTGGCCTGAGCAGTCGCAAATGCTTATATTTGTTTGATGCACAAGTGGCCTGTGCATGCGTTCATTTCGTATCATGTAATGCTCTTCTGCTCACGCTGGCTTTACCGCAGTGCTTTTGCGATGCAGTGAAGCTTGATCATATTTAAGTATTTGTCCTTTTGTTTGCCTGAAACGGACGTGCCAAGATGCATATTTGGCCTGAGCAGTCGCAAATGCTTATATTTGTTTGATGCACAAGTGGCCTGTGCATGCGTTCATTTCGTATCATGTAATGCTCTTCTGTCTCACGCTGGCTTTACCGCAGTGCTTTTCGATGCAGTGAAGCTTAATCATCTTTTGGTAATTGTCTTTTGTCTCCTGAAACGGACGTGCCAAGATGCATATTTGGCCTGAGCAGTCGCAAATGCTTATATTTGTTTGATGCACAAGTGGCCTGTGCATGCGTTCATTTCGTATCATGTAATGCTCTTCTGCTCACGCTGGCTTTACCGCAGTGCTTTGACGATAGCAGTGAAGCTTGATCAACTTTAAGTATTTGTCCTTTTGTTTGCCTGAAACGTACGTGCCAAGTTGCATATTTGGCTGAGCAGGCGCAAATGCTTATATTTGTTTATGCACAAGTGCCTGTGCATGCGTCATGTTCGTATCATGTAGTGCTCTTCTGCTCATCCTGGCTTTACCGCAGTGCTTGGGCGATGCAGTGAAGCTAATCAGCTTTGGTAATTGTAGTTTGTCTCCCCTGAAACGAACGTGCCAAGTTGCACATTTGGCCCGAGCAGTCGCAAATGCTTATATTTGTTTGATGCACAAGTGGCTTGTGCATGCGTTCATTTCGTATCATGAAATGCTCTTCTGCTCATGCTGGTTTTACCGCAGTGCTTTGCGATGCAGTGAAGCTAAATCAGCTTTTGGTAATTGTCGTTTTGTCTCCCTGAAACGAACGTGCCAAGTTGCATATTTGGCCTGAGCAGTCGCAATGCTTATATTTGTTTGATGCACAATTGGCCTGTGCATGGGTTCATTTCGTATCATGTAATGCTCTTCTGCTCACGCTGGCTTTACCGCAGTGCTTTTGCAATGCAGTGAAGCTTGATCATATTTAAGTATTTGTCCTTTTGTTTGCCAGAAACGGACGTGCAAAGATGCATATTTGGCCTGTGCAGTCGCAAATGCTTATATTTGTTTGATGCTTAAGTGGCGTGGGCATGCGTTCATTTCGTATTAAGTAATGCTCTTCTTCTCACGCTAGCTTTACTGCAGTGCTTTCGCAATGCAGCGAAGCCTAATCATCTTTTGGTAATTGTTTTTTTGTCTCCCTGAAACGGACATGCCAAGATGCATATTTGGCCTGAGCAGTCGCAAATGCTTATATTTGTTTGATGCACAAGTACCCTGTGCATGCGTTCATTCGTATCATGTAATGCTCTTCTGCTCATGCTGGCTTTACCGCAGTGCTTTTTCGATGCAGTGAAGCTTGATCATATTTTAGTATTTGTCCTTTTGTTTGCCTGAAACGGACGTGCCAAGATGCGTATTTGGCCTGAGCAGTCGCAAATGCTTATATTTGTTGATGCACAAGTGGCGTGGGCATGCGTTCATTTCGTATTAAGTAATGCTCTTCTTCTCACGCTAGCTTTACTGCAGTGCTTTGGCGATGCAGTGAAGCTTAATCATCTTTTGGTAATTGTCTTTTTGTCTCCCTGAAACGGATGTGCCAAGATGCATATTTGGCCTGAGCAGTCGCAAATGCTTATATTTGTTTGATGCACAAGTGGCTTGTGCATGCGTTCATTTCGTATCATGTAATGCTCTTCTGTTCACGCTGGCTTTACCGCAGTGCTTTTTCGATCCAGTGAAGCTTAATTAAATTTAAGTATTTGTCCTTTTGTTTGCCTGAAACGCACGTGCCAAGATGCATATTTGGCTGAGCAGTCGCAAATGCTATATTTGTTTGATGCACAATTGGCCTGTGCAGTCGCAAATGCTTATCTTTGTTTGATGCACAAGTGGCCTGTGCATGCGTTATTTCGTATCATGTAATGCTCTTCTGTTCACGCTGGCTTTACCGCAGTGCTTTTTCGATCCAGTGAAGCCTAATCATCTTTTGGTAATTGTCCTTTTGTTTGCCTGAAACGGACCTGCCAAGATGCATATTTGGCCTGAGCAGTCGAAAATGCTTATATTTGTTTGATGCACAAGTGGCCTGTGCATGGGTTCATTTCGTATCATGTAATGCTCTTCTGCTCACGCTGGCTTTACCGCAGTGCTTTTGCAATGCAGTGAAGCTTGATCATATTTAAGTATTTGTCCTTTTGTTTGCCAGAAACGGACGTGCAAAGATGCATATTTGGCCTGTGCAGTCGCAAATGCTTATATTTGTTTGATGCTTAAGTGGCGTGGGCATGCGTTCATTTCGTATTAAGTAATGCTCTTCTTCTCACGCTAGCTTTACTGCAGTGCTTTCGCAATGCAGCGAAGCCTAATCATCTTTTGGTAATTGTTTTTTTGTCTCCTGAAACGGACATGCCAAGATGCATATTTGGCCTGAGCAGTCGCAAATGCTTATATTTGTTGATGCACAAGTGGCCTGTGCATGCGTTCATTTCGTATCATGTAATGCTCTTCTGCTCACGCTGGCTTTACCGCAGTGCTTTGCGATGCAGTGAAGCTTATACATCTTTAGGTAATTGTCTTTTGTTCTGCCTGAAACGGACGTGCCAAGATGCATATTTGGCCTGAGCAGTCGCAAATGCTATATTTGTTTGATGCACAAGTGGCCTGTGCATGCGTTCATTTCGTATCATGTAATGCTCTTCTGCTCATGCTGGCTTTACCGCAGTGCTTTGGCGTTCCGTTAAGCCTAATCATCTTTTGGTAATTTGTCCTTTTGTCTGCCTGAAACGGACGTGCCAAGATGCATATTTGGCCTGAGCAGTCGCAAATGCTTATATTTGTTTGATGCACAAGTGGCCTGTGCATGCGTTCATTTCGTATCATGTAATGCTCTTCTGCTCACGCTGGCATTACCGCAGTGCTTTTGCGATGCAGTAAAGCTTCATTAAATTTAAGTATTTGTCCTTTTGTTTGCCTGAAACGCACGTGCCAAGATGCATATTTTGCCTGAGCCGTCGCAAATGCTTATCTTTGTTTGATGCACAAGTGGCCTGTGCATGCGTTATTTCGTATCATGTAATGCTCTTCTGTTCACGCTGGCTTTACCGCAGTGCTTTTTCGATCCAGTGAAGCCTAATCAGCTTTTGGTAATTGCAGTTTTGTCTCCCTGAAACGAACGTGCCAAGTTGCACATTTGGCTCGAGCAGTCGCAAATGCTTATATTTGTTTGATGCACAAGTGGCCTGTGCATGCGTTCATTTCGTATCATGTAATGCTCTTCTTTTCACGCTGGCTTTACCGCAGTGCTTTCGCGATGCAGTGAAGCTTAATCATCTCTTGGTAATTGTCCTTTTGTTTGCCTGAAACGGACCTGCCAAGATGCATATTTGGCCTGAGCAGTCGCAAATGCTTATATTTGTTTGATGCACAAGTGGCCTGTGCATGCGTTCATTTCGTATCATGTAATGCTCTTCTGCTCACGCTGGCTTTACCGCAGTGCTTTTGCGATGCAGTGAAGCTTGATAAATTTAAGTATTTGTCCTTTTGTTTGCCTGAAACGGCACGTGCCAAGATGCCTATTTGGCCTTAGCAGTCGCAAATGCTTATCTTTGTTTGATGCACAAGTGGCCTGTGCATGCGTTCATTTCGTATCATGTAATGCTCTTCTGTTCATGCTGGTTTTACCGCAGTGCTTTGGCGATGCAGTGAAGCTTAATCAGCTTTTGGTAATTGTCAGTTTTGTCTCCCTGAACGAACGTGCAAGTTGCACATTTTGGCCTCGAGCAGTCGCAAATGCTTATATTTGTTTGATGCACAAGTGGCCTGTGCATGCGTTCATTTAGTATCATGTAATGCTCTTTGCTCACGCTGGCTTTACCGCAGTGCTTTGCGATGCAGTGAAGCTTAATCATCTTTAGGTAATTGTCCTTTTGTTTGCCTGAAACGTACGTGCCAAGTTGCCTATTTGGCCTGAGCAGTCGCAAATGCTTATATTTGTTTGATGCACAGTGGCCTGTGCATGCGTTTCATTTCGTATCATGTAATGCTCTTCTGCTCACGCTGGCTTTTACCGAGTGCTTTGCGATGCAGTGAAGCTTACTCAGCTCTTTGGTAATTTACTTTTGTTCTCCCTGAAACGGACGTGCCAAGTGCATATTTGGCCTGAGCAGTCGAAAATGCTTATATTTGTTTGATGCACAAGTGGCCTGTGCATGCGTCATTTCGTATCATGTAGTGCTATTCTGCTCAATGCTGGCTTTACCGCAGTTGCTTTTCGATGCAGTGAAGCTTAATCATTCTTTTAGTATTGTCTTTTTGTTCCATGAAACGGACGTGCCAAGATGCATATTTGGCCTGAGCAGTGCAAATGCTTATATTTGTTTGATGCACAAGTGGCCTGTGCATGCGTTCATTTCGTATCATGTAATGCTCTTCTGCTCACGCTGGCTTTACCGCAGTGCTTTTGCGATGCAGTGAAGCTTAATCATCTTTAGGTAATTGTCCTTTTTGTTTGCCCTGAAACGGACCGTGCCAAGATGCATATTTGGCCTGAGCAGTCGCAAAATGCTTATATTTGTTTTGATGCACAAGTGGCCTGTGCATGCGTTCATTTTCGTATCATGTAATGCTCTTCTGCTCACTGCTGGCTTTACCGCAGTGCTTCGCGATGCAGTGAAGCTTAATCATCTTTTGGTAATTGTCTTTTTTCTCTCCTGAAACGGACGTGCCAAGATGCATATTTGGCCTGAGCAGTCGCCATATGCTATATTTGTTTGATGCACAAGTGGCCTGTGCATGCGTTCATTTCGTATCATGTAATGCTATTTGCTCAAGCTGGCTTTACCGCAGTGCTTTTGGATGCAGTGAAGCTTGATCATATTTAAGTATTTGTCCTTTTGTTTGCCTGAATGCGGACGTGCCAAGATGCATATTTGGCCTCTGGCAGTCGCAAATGGTTATATGTTATGCACAAGGGGTCCTGGGCATGCGTTCATTTCGTACATGTAATGGCTCTTATGCTCATGCTGGTTTTACCGCAGTGCTTTGAGCGATGCAGTGAAGCTTATCATTTTTAGTAATGTCCTTTTGTTGCCTGAAACGGACGTGCCAAGATGCATATTGGCCTCGACAGCGCAATGCTTAATTTTTTGAGCACAAGTGGCCTGTGCATGCGTTCATTTCGTATCATGTAATGCTCTTCTGCTCACGCCATGGCTTTACGCAGTGTTTTGCGTGCAGTGAAGCTTATATCATTTGGTAATTGTCTTTTTGTCTCCGAAACGACGTGCCAAGTTGCATATTTGGCCTGAGCAGTCGCAAATGCTTATATTTGTTGATGCACAAGTGGCCTGTGCATGCGTTCATTTCGTATCATGTAATGCTCTTTTGCAGCTGCCTTACCGCAGTGCTTTCGTCGATCCAGTGAAGCTTAAATCAGCTTTTGGTCTAATTGTAGTTTTGTCTCCCTGAAACGAACGTGCCAAGTTGCACTATTTTTCATGAGCCCGAGTCGCGCAAGGCTATATATTTGTTTAATGCACAAGTGGCCTGTGCATGCGTCATTAGTATGTTACATGTAACGATGTTCTGTTACGCTGGCTTTACCGCAGTGCTTTTTCGATCCATTGAAGCCTTAATTAATTTTTGGTAATTGTCTTATTGTCTCACCTAAAACGGACGTGC
>NW_023607807.1:0-33620 GCF_013339725.1 Rhipicephalus microplus
TTACTATTAATCAACGCTTTCGCTACATCAAACAAAATTTAGCTAATGACGCTGCTCTCACTTGTAAAGGCCTTTTAAAGGCGGTACAATTGCACGCTGGTATAAGAGTCACCCGGTAGATCGACAGACTGTCTAATTGATGAACTACAAGCACGAATTGTGTTGATATGTATGCGTGGACGCCACTCATGCTTCTTGGTCGTACTCATGCTTGCTGCTGCCTCCTCTGGCATGGAAAGGTATTTTCTCCACAGAATGGTGTGTGTACATGGCTCGCTGTTTGTGAAATGAAAAATATGATAAGAGTAGCCTAGACGGTTATTACAGCATGCTGAGGAGCGAGACGTCGCTGGTTCGAACACCCGGAGGGTGTCTTAGAAAGCGTGCACTACAACGCTGAACGGCACGTGTTGCCATACCACGTGCTGAAGAAGACTGTTCATATTGTGGTGTTCTTCATTTTGAAGTGTACACCCCCAGGTAATGAGAAACTGAGTTGGCGTGGCCCCACGTCATAGACATATATCTCCGTATGCTGTGGAGTAGAATACATGTACCCTGGGTAAGTTCATGTATGTGTTTGTCAGGAGTCTGCGTAACGCCACAGATTCAATTGCAGTGAGGTTCTTATGTGTTGCTGGATACAGTTTTCTATTGTTCGTGTAATACTGAAGAAGTACAGCAAAATTACGGGCTAGGGGCGTTGGGTCCTCTATAGCCGTGTGCAAGGAAGCTCGCCAATTTGTGAAGCCTGGAGCCGCCTCATCTGCAAACTGGTTCCCGGTGACGTCCTCGTGCTTTGGCGCCCAGATAATGGTTTGGGTAAGTCCTTAGGGTCTTTGGTTAGAATTTGGAATGCCTTCAATTTGGAATGCTTTTTACAAAGAATTTGGAATGCTTTTACAAAGATTACGCCTCCCGTAGTTTTATCGACGGAAATATTGTGAAATTCATTTTAACGTACTATACTTCAGTTTTGCATTCGCACTGTGGATACTTGTGCGTAGTCTTTGTCCCTTCTTTGAACCATGTGATCTAAAGCATTGCCTCCGAGATGCAGTGCATATAAATTCATTTGTAGAGCAGACGACGGATGACAACTTGCCCTAAAGCGTGTTCTTCAGTCTAATGCCGCCGTTTTCGTGCCCCAAATGATAAAAAGTTGTTATGAATCGTTTATGAACTTATTCAACATTCAATTCTCTTACCCAACGTGTTGCAAATACATGGCCGTCACAGCAGCTCCATCTGTGTGTCAGTAATGGAGAGGCACTACATATTAGAAGTCTCAGTGCTCTACGTATAAGAGTGAATTCAGATACTGTAGACTACCGTGTTCAAAATAGTTACTCCTATCTGCTAAAGCAGTCTTTCTTCGCCAAATTTGGTCACGTTTACTCGCGTTTGAAGCTTATTGCTGCTTTTCCGTTCCGATTTCTAGATTTCTGAACTTATCAGCGCATTCTCGAAAAGCTCGGATTTGTACCATGAATATTGTCGCTAAAAGCAAAATAATGCAACATGTTTTTCTATAGTACTGTATGATGGCCTTCGGTTGTCTATTTACGAGATTTTAAGAAAAATAGAAGATGGGTTTTTTTATTATTCAAATTTCAGTGGAGTACATTTTTGCCAATATGAGAAGTTTGAGGCAATATTTAAAAATTTATATTTGCTTTACGGCAGCAATAATTTATGTACCTAATAAACACACTATATCATTAAAAGGTGTCAAGTTTGAAAACGCTGCTTGCATTACTTTCGTAGAAAAAAAATGAGAAATACATAACTTATGTCACACTGTCGCAAAATTAGACATTTTTAAAAGCTATTTTCTTAAGGTCTACAAACTTGAAACCGTGTGAATTCATTCCTCATTAGACATGCATTTCAGGTGAAAGCTATCTTTCTTGAAACAAAAATGTTTGTCTTTTTATAGCATCTGCAATTTTCGAAAATGACAGGCGACGAAATTGGTGCCTCCGTGTTGGTGAAGTTTCATATTTTTTTCTCGTAAGTTATGCCGTTAATCATAAAACGAAGTTGACTTTTGGGCTACCTGGCGGGAGGTGCACGAAATATAAAATACTCAATGAAATCTAAGATATCAGTTTTTGGACCCGTGTCGATCTCTCGTGGAATCACCCAGGTCACTTTGCAATGAGTTCTAGTTCTCAAAAATTAGTGATGTAATTACGCACTAACATGTATCACAGATATCTCGTCGTGTCACTTAAGTTACCGATTATGAAGGAACCTTTTTAAACCTCATTTTATTGCCTAAAGCCACTGAGTGTTGCGTGTTTGTTTACAGTAGGCGCTTTAATTTTCTTTAACGCGGTATATCCAATTGTGCAACAGTTTGCCTTACAACAACTTTTGGTGGTGTCCCCGATGCCACAAAAATTTCGGTATGCATAAACAAGAATTACGTAGACAGTCATATAAAATGCGCGCTAAACAACAATTGCATTATGTTGCCGAGAGCCTATTGATGGTAATAATGACAGGAAGGTTAGGCGACAATAAAGCGCAGCCTGTGTAGCCCTCTGCTCATCCATTAGTACTTCAGCGAGACTCTAACAGCAGTATCATGAATGTATTTTCATTCTCGATGCTTATATACAGGGCGCTGCACCCTGACATAAACTTAAGTAAAATGAAGCCACACGTATACAGTACAGGTGTCCGAAAAACGTCGCATTTCACAGTTTACGAAGAAATGAAACGCAAAGATTGTAGAGAAATGGACGAGCCGCCATGCCCATGGCGAAGCCCACTCGATGACCTCATCTTTATTACGAATACCGCTCTAATCTCCGAAGATAATAACGTCGCTTCTCGTCTTCTACACAATTTGTAACATCCTCCGTGCCCCCACAGTGGCGCCTGACGACAAAGAAAACTGAACGCTCACATGAATCAGAGTACAAAATGTTCGTCAGTATAAGTAAAAGCTCCACGTCAGTCGTAGTAGTGTCATCCGGGTCTTCTCATGCACTTGATCTTCCAGTGGTGTTTTCGACGCTTGTGCCACGATCGTGCTATTGAGTGCGTTTACATCGATGCAGCTCTGATGTAGCTGAGCAGGTTTCCTTGGTATCTAAATTCCCATTGAATGCGCTTCCAGAAAAATATTGTACAGCTCTTTCTCAGGCAACTTTTTCTTCGCTTTCTTTTCCTGGCTCCATTTACCTTGGATTTACGTTGCCACAGTCTTCGTCTCATCCTTTCCCTTCGACGCTGTGACACCGTCTCGGCATTTTGCCGCTTCGCGGTAACTGGCAGTGCCGGACGTATTCTCTTCAATCCTGATTTGTGTACTTTTTTCATTGAGCAGAAACTTGGCGCTGCACAAGGGGCTTACTTTTTTTGTCACCATGGACTTGTCTTTTTCTTTTTCATTTATTCTCGCTCTATGAAGTGGCCTTGATTTTTCTAGATCGGGTACTTGCACGAACGGTGGTGAGGGCTTTGTAATGTCCAAGTCTGCCAGCCTTCGCTTGGACGCATTATTCATATCTCCTGAAAGGCCTTCTAGATCTATGAAGTCTTCTTCATTCTCAATCATGGGAATAATTTCCACCTCGAACACTGCAGCTGTTGTAGACTTGTTGTCAATAGCTTGATTGGTGCAGCATGCTAATGAGATCGCCAACGGCGCAGAAGAGGCCTTCTCTGTAGCTGAAGTTCGAGCTTGTGTGCTGCCATTTTGTCCCTTTATTTGTCCTGTCGTACACTCATCCAAGTTCTGTGGGACAATATGGCCGTTGAAGACGTAATTGTTAGATTGCGTTGACAATGTCGCAGAAAGCACTTTCTTCTCAGCCTCCATTCTCATACGTTGTCGTATCAAGTCTAGGTGCGTCTGCCGAGCAATTATCGTATCTGCCATCTTATATTCTGCTCTGACCCTTGCTTGAATAATCTTGTGCACATAAACGTCAGCTACTTCCAGCTCTACTTCCAAGTGATCGATGTCAATTGTGTCCTCTACTTCCTACTCGATAATTTTGAGTTCCTCATACTGCTCAAGCAAAACTAAGTAAACGCGTCGTAACTCACAGATTTGTGGGTGATCCAAGTGCCGCAGACGTTCGACGTCTGCGATGACCTACGTGATGGCCTTGCGTTTTTGACTCCGCCTTTCGTAGAGGGCCCCCATGATCTGGTCCTGTGTCGGAAATAGGAGAGATCACAGTCATCCCGTGTCATTAGGCGAAGTAGGAGTCAACACGGCATTCATCGCAGATGGTTCAGTCGGGCTGTCGTTCTTCATAATCTTGTGTATATTGGGTCATCGTCGTGAAGGGCGAGTCAGATTTGAGCTGAAGAAGACTTGAGGGCTCCCGCCTCGTGAGCCTCCAGACGATGCCTGCAGTTACGGGGCTGCACCGTCAAGGTGCACGTCGTTGACCTATGGACTGCCTTGACTTGTAAATATCAGGCCATCGTCGTGAAGGGCGAGTCAGGACGGAGCCGAAGGAGACGTGAGGGCTCCCGTCTCGCGAACGTCCAGACTATGCCTCCACATTTCAGTTCATGGATGTTCCCAGCAGTGTTAGTTGCAGCCGGATTCGTGCTCCCAGCTGTCAGCGCTGGTTAGGCCTTGCACACCAGCTTTACCCACGGCGGCTTCACAAAAGTCCTCGAGGCTATGACGGTGGTCGAAATTCGTGAAGTCTGCTCCGTCCCTCCTCCGAAAGTCCTTCCTCCTGTGTTTCACGGCACCAAAATGTAGAAAAAGGACGAGACGCCGTGCCCATGATAAAGCCCACCCGTTGACCTCTTCTTTATTCCGAATGTCGGTCTACTTCTCCGACGATGATAATGTTGCTCCTCGTCTTCTATACAATTTGTAACACAGACTTCATTTTAATTCATAAGCGCCAACAAGCAATGAGAGGTACACTGAACAGTAGGAATATTGCTGATGAAAAATAGGCCTCACGCACAGAACCACTGCATAGCAGCACAATAGTCCAACGCATTTTTTTTTTGAGAATCAAGACTTCCTTGCCTTAATTAATTCCGCGACAACGACAAAAAGTGGGGCCTGCGCACGATACTCCTGAAAGTCAATTTAAAGAATAAGGCAAGCATACCTTACTCTTCTCTGCTCACCACGAACCCCCTCAGACAGAGCTGTAGCAACAAGATACCTAATGCCGGCGGCGCCCATTGCATTCTCAAAACAAAACTATAGACAAAACTGCGAAAGAGAGAGGAAAATTCTTTTTATGTGCTTTTCTATGCAGGAACTACGCTTTAAAACTATGCCAGGCATCTGAATAATCCATTTAGGTTACCATCACGTACGTGGTTCTATGAATAAGTGAAAGCCGCTCTGAGGGTCAACATATCTGGTACATTGACATGCACTCAATCAGGGATGAAAGTGCGCATGCTCTCCAGAGTATACCGACGCGTATAGTGTGATTTCCTGAAAGCCTGCGGAAGCAAACGTGACTGCCCGTCAGGGCACTGCTTAAAAGGCAATACTCTTTAGGCAGGTTTGCCCGTCCAATAGCCTCACCGCCTTGTCTATTGGCAAAGATACATATATATATATAAAAGGTCATGATGACTGAGACCAACGGGCTTGTGGTATGTTCATTTTTTGAAAACCGGCATGTTTCGTGAAAATATAGGATAACAATACGTTCACTGCGCGCGTGTCACGTCTCTCGGGATTACAAATAGAGTTCCGCCGTCCATACATTACATACTTTTGTTGTATCAAACAAATCGTTATGTGGAACAAGTGTCATTGTATATCGAAGAGACTTTTACTGAAATAAACACTTCTGTGGTGAATCTTGCACTAAATATATATTGTGAGATCTTTCATCAGATTTACGGTGTATGTGTGTCATTATTTTGGTATTTAGTGCGAAGCATATAGTCTTTTCTTTCAACGCGACGGTACTCTACGACCGAGCTTCGAAGCACAAATTTCGGTGCTTTTATCCGGGACAGTAATGTTCTCTTTAATTACGGCATGTGCGACGCACAATTACTTTATTAAAAACCAAAGCATATTGAGGTTAATGTCAATGTAGGGGCGGTAATTGTACTGTTTTTTAACCGTGTTGTGATAATCGTGATATACAACGGAAGAAAGAAATGTGGACGAAAATACAACCTGCCACCGGCAGACCCCGAGCTCTCGGCAGCCTCGGCAGAAGGGGAACTTTTCTCTGATTCCAGCATGCGGGACTGAAAGGATGCACTTGAATTGTCTTTAATATCAAAGTTCCACCGCAACGATGAACCACAATGTGCACTAGCAACCAAATGGAATGTTATACAATGTAAGGCTAGAAGCTGACTGAATTATGTGCCATCTTTGACTGGTAGTTACGGAGTGCTCTAGAGCTCTCCGGAGAGAGAAAGAGGTTGAGGAAAGGAAGTGAGGCAACCTTCGTATATCTCTTAGCAGAGGGCTCTATAGAGCGCTTTACAGTGCTCCGAAACGACCAATCAAAGATGGCAATAGATGTACACATACATCGTACACCACACTGCATCAGTGGCTAAGGTGCTCGGCCGCTCACCCAAAAGTCGTGGGCTTGATCCCGATGTTGACGGTCAAATTTCAGCGGAGGCGAAATAGAGAAGAAATTCGCGAACTGTGCGATGTGAGTGCACGTCGAAGAACACCAGATGGTCGAAATTTCTGGAGCCCTCCACTACGATGTCTTTCATGATATATCCTGGTTTCGGCTCGTAAACACCAGATAATAATAATAATAATAATAATAATAATAATAATAATAATAATAATAATAATAATAATAATAATTGATAATATTATATGTCAGAAATAACTACTAATAAAATATTAACATTGTTATTGTTATTCAATTGTGGATGTATGTGACATAGATCTATAAAACGCTGGTTAAGAGAATACGGCTTCTCCAGACAGTGAAGTGGATTGCGTTGTGTCTGGGGCTTCGACGCGAGGTAGGCGGTAAAAGCACAACAACTATAAGGGTATGAGCCTCGTCTCGATTCTGATAGCCCAAAGTTTTCGTGAAAGTTCGCAGTCACTGCCCGAACTACACAATCGATCCCCTCCACCCCCATCCGCCTTTGTTGCCACTCCGTGCTTCCACACCCGATGGTGCTCGTCGCCACGTTTTATCTCTTCTGGAACCACACCCGTTAGCAGCCTCTGCAAGCCTGCGCTAACGCATGGAACGATGCACGAGGGCGATGTTGTCGATTCGGACTTGATACAGGACATGGCGGCCATGGTGAAATTGTATCTCCAGTGTAAATGAACCTTCGGAAAGCATCGTCCCTACAGATATGTCGTGCCATTACCGAGCTGCCGAATGTGCTATTCACTGATAAAACCACTCATCCTCGTGCCATACGTAAGCAGCACGCGAGTGATGTGTTTGCTATGACGTGACTGCTCTACTGAATACAGGAAAACAATTGTTTCTTTTTTTTGTTCCTGAGTTCCCACGCCCCCTGGCACAAAAACAGCGGTTCGAAAACTAAATTTTTTATTCAGCGAAGCACAAGCCGTCTACTGCAACTGATAAGTGATAAGGCAAGCTGCACTTACGAAATAAAATGCACAAAATGAAAATAAAATTCCAAGAAAGAAACGAAGTTCGAAGAGGGGCAGACGAAACGTATATATAAAGTGTGTTTACACCTTCACATTATTCAGTATCTAAGATTAGAGAGCGAAGTGATTGTGTCCAAGGTAATTACTCCACTAAGCGCCAATATTAATTACTTTTCAATCTTCCTGCACGATGCGGGCAGCTGCGAAATTTCCATTCAGGAATCACGTCTGGGGGCTTATATCATGGCCCCCGTAAATTTTTGTCGTGTTCATAGCAGTACGTTTAATTTCATCTTGCATACCTGAAGCTCTCGGATGAAGTGCTGAGTGTTGTCCTTCGGTGGCATAATTTCACAGATAGAGATGCTAGATGCTCCTTGAAAGAGTAAGAAATCGCATGATATTGCAAATTAGCATGAAGATCACTACAAACCGCGCGCACAAAACATTGAGAACGGTATGTTCACCCCCCCCCCTGCCCGCCTCTCTTTTTGTTTTCTGTTTTTTTTCGCCTAGTCCACCGGCAAATGATCCTTATTTCCGAAAAATGATTCTGCTGCTTTTCTGACAGAACTCATGGACGTGCTACCGCACAATTGAGCCCCAATTGACTAGCTAATACGATTGCTCTGCTTTCAACGAATATGGATGTTTCGCACTGCATATATGTGACAGGTCACTTTGTAAGTTCAGGCTCCAGGAATGTTTTCAACCCCTCCAGGCAAAGTTACCAGAGTCACCGAACGCATACAATGTAAGCTCTGTTGATGTTTTAAAAACCATATCACCCAACAAAAAATTATAATTACTAGAATTACTTGCGTTAGTGCATGTGTGTGTGTGCGTGCGTGCATGAGTTTCGCAGTGTGCGTGTGTGTGTGCGGACGCACCTGACTGTGTGTTTGTATGCAAGCAAACACAAATAGAATAAATATAAAAAAAGGCAGAGAGGTGAGCCAGGGCTGATCCCGGTAGGATACTTTGCACCGGGGAAAAAGGAAAGGCAAGGCAAGCTGTAGATAAAGAGAGAATAGTCACCTTTTCAAACTACTTAGGACTTTGGTGTTTCACATGACAAACGAGGAATCAGTCTTGTAATCTTGAGAAAACGTGACGGCACTTTCCTTACTTTCAGAACTGTGATGACCATACGGCATCCCAATGGTCCCCGTATATTCTCGAAAGTGAAAATGCTTCCTTCAAGGTGATTTAGCGCAGCACGGAGGTGAAGCTATAAGTCGGACAAATAAGGTGCTCAGTAGTTTCATCGACGTTACAGACACTGCGCGCGGCGTTGTCCGTCATCCTGATAATAAATCTGTAAGCGCTGGTGAATCCTGCACCCAGAAACACAACAGTATGTTCCTCCCTGCAAAGACAAGACAGTAGCCGCAGTTGAATGGCTGGGACTGCAGAATATAGTTCGTAATGCATTAATGATGGTGTTTGCCACTTTCGAACCGTCATGGTCGCCTCCAGCTTATTCAATAATGGAGCCGTGTAAATTCTTGCTACACTTTCAAGGTTTGCAAACAGAGACCCTTGAAGACTTCCGATTTTCTCCATCTTTGAAACTTTAAAACTTTTGAAACTTTATTTGTTCAAACATTCCATCATTAGGGATGCTGAGGACCGGGGTCAAAAAGCCTCTTCACGGGCTTTACTAGGACCACGACCCGTACAAAGTGACCGGATAGGCAAGTGTACAGGGCGGTACAATAAAGTGGGGAGTGAAAAAAATAACATATCAAGTTCAAATTTCTTCACACATAGGCAGAAATATTTGCTCAGAGAAGAAGACAGGGAAAATTATTGTAAACAGGTAACAACACTTTAGGGGAGTACAACTGTCTGGTGTTACATAATCACTTTAGTGGAGCGTACAAACAAGATAACGTAGACACGATGTAACAAACAGCACTTCAGTATTCTCACAGATCATGATTCTCTCAAGAAAACAAAGAAAAAAAGGAAAGCAAGAAGCACTAAGTTGAAGCAACTTCACATATTATGTGTGACTAGAAGCAACATTTTTTTTCCTTTTTTTGTTCATGCCAGTGAGCTAAAACGGCACTAAAAAGAAATGCAATATTCCCATTCCTAACTGCAAGAAGAAACGTGCATGCCACTTTTGACAAAGGCTTCTTCACCCTGCGTTTCAATATGTTCGGTAAGATACCGAACCGTAATCATTTTAATCTTCTGTAACGCTGGGCATGCAGCTCGTTGGGGTCGTCGGCGTGCTTTGGCCATGCAATGGCAACGCCACAAGACGGACATCGTGACGTACAGTACGATTTGTTCAAATAAGCCCCTTCTGCGCTGTCGGCCCGAAGGGACTGACACTCCAAACTGACGACGCACGACGTGCCACACGCCTTTGGCCGTTACAAATTCAAACATCGTGTGGCAGATCGCTTCTCTTTTGTCGCAGTTGGGGCAGTGGTCATTGGAAACGACGCCCCCTTTGACAGTCTCTGATGAGTGGGCAACGCCTCCCACAAGCGTAGGAAATCAAATTATCTATTTCTGGTACGTGGTTGTTCCGCCATTTCTTCCACTTGCTTGGACTCCATTTCTGTTTTTCCGCGTCAGTGATCGAGCGACTTATTAACATTTCGTTAATGCGTGCGGTTGCAAGCTTTGCAAAGGATTCTTCGGCGGCATCGCCGTCTACCGAACGTTTGAGGTCCTCTGCTGCTTTATGAAAAGCATGCAGGTGTTCTGCTTGAGGGCCCCGGTACCCCTCCGACGCAAATGCGGGTCCAACACTTCCAGTCCAATATAGCAACAAGCTACGACCAGGATAGTCATTGTCCTGAAACAATTTGTAAACAGTTTTAGCTGTAAGTGCCTTTGTGGATGTCGCAAAATCTGGTAGACTAAGTCCTCCACAACGGTTTGAGAGCTTCAGGAACTTTTGCTGAACTTTCTGTGTCTTCCCATCTCATATGATGCCGGATGTAAAAAGCATATGACCACACTTTGGTTTTCACCACCGTCAATTCGGCGTGAAGTGACATATTGATGTCAGTGGCATACGCGAAGACCTGCGTGGCTCTGTTTACGGCATCCTCCCAATTTCTTCTGGAGAGTTCCCCGTTTTGAAAGTATAACACGAGAATTTTATCGGCATCCACGTATTGAGTACTGCCCGGCAAAGAGCCGTGAAAGCCACCAAAACGAAGGGATTTGCTTTTCTCAGCTTTAAGGAAAGCACCCGATAAACTGGCATACTCTTCAAACAGCTCTAAGAAAGCGCGGTAACTGGCTTGATTTCGTACGAACACAAATATGTCATCCGCTTAAGTGGTGATGCTAACTGACACTAGGCCTTTCATTGGAAAGCCCTGAATACTATGGCACTTTGCCCTGTTTCCTAATGAGAGGATATATGGGGAAAACAAAGAGTACCAGTGCGATTGGACATCCGTTGCGAACCGTTTTGTTACTGGAAAGCTTGTTGTCTCCACGCCATTGATGAGGAGTCAGCTGGTCATGTTGGTGTATAGAAGCTCTATGTAGTGGACGTAGTGCTCAGGCAAACCAAACATTATAAGTACGCAGTATATGTAGTCATGTTCGACCCTGTCGAAGACCTTAGATTGATCCAAGGACACGATAGCACCGGTAACTTTTTTGGCGTTGGCATAGTAGAACTAATCTCTTATCAGTGTAAGTGTTTGACAAATTGACCTACTCAGCACTGCACAGGTTTGCGTGGGTGACACTATATTGGGCAAGAAAAGTTTCAGCCTCAAACCAAGGATCGTAGCCACAAGTTTATAGTCAGTGTTAAGGAGGGTAATTGGCCTCCACGACAGTGAATCGTCAGGATCCATGGCAGCAAGACTACACGGCCCTCACTGAAAGACCTCGGCTTTTGCCCGTCTACACTGAATCCGTTGACCATGTCAGTAAGTGCGTCGCTTAGGATGTCGAAGAAAGGTATATGAAACCGCGTCAGTATTCCGTCTCGCCCTGGAGCCGTGCTGTGTTCATTTCTCAGGGCTTGCCAAACTTCATCTTTTGTCACTTCAGAGCAGAGAATGTGTGTTTAGAAAAAGTGGTTAACGATTTCAAGTATTTGGTACTCGACTATGGGAGAGGCAGAAGCCGTCCCCTCTGAAGGCCAGGAAAAATCTGTGTGTTTGGAAATAGTTTACTTTATCATGGGACGCAACAAACCTAAGGAACGAGCGTCTGTACAACAACCACAATAACAAACAAATGACAAAGAACAACATACATTACACATTTAAACAAACGTGTCAAAGTGCGTAGGGGTTCATAGACCATGGTAATATTATTTACATACACTAAATATATACACTAATCACAATATGGACAATGTACATGATGATATATGTACTGAATTTACAAGACTTGGTAAATATGTTATAAAGTATGTACGACAAGTATCAATATTAATAAAAGTTAGATAACTTACAGCGTTAGAATGAAGTGCATATGTACAAGAGCTCACACCCATATGGTACATACACAAACACATAGAAATAGTAAACGCATACTCAGTACATGAACTAATCAGACATTGACAGGTGACCTGGATATAGGAACCAGGCCAGGTGGAAGACTTATCTACGCACGATTACAAGAAAATCCTATTCAGAAGAAGTAGTTAACGATTTAGAGCACTAGGTGCTCTACTATGAGAGAGCGGTGTGCCGTCCCCGAATCAAATGTGTCTGTACCCTTAAGGTATATATAGAAAATCCTCCGAGGATCGTAGACACCGAAAATTGTCTCGATATGCCTAAACAGGATCGTTGACAAACATGAGCTTTAGAAAATAACCCATTGATATTCTACTGTTTTCTTTTTCTATTTGGCAAAATGTATTCAAACAAATGTCTTTTTTGGGCTACATAAAACTTACAAAACATTCCTTTGTACTCTACGCACGCTCTTTTTATGTGCAAAATGAAAGAAAGACTTTCGTTTTTCTTGGAAATGTCTTGAAGACATCATTTTCGTCTCGACGTTAGGAGCTGGCAAGTGCGGTGAGCGTAAGTTTTTTTTTTTTTGGGTACAGCGCTTGAAACCTTGACACCGTCTGTAGAAACAGGGCTTCTTCATGCTTGTGCTTTTCTGGCGCTATCACCGGCGAGGTCGTTCCCGGAGTTGCCGCAATGACTCGGGAATTTCTGAAACCCAGCGTCGTGTCCTTTTAAATGCGAAGCATTTCTTAGCAAAGTTCGGCGACTTTGAGCGTATCTATCTATCTATCTATCTATCTATCTATCTATCTATCTATCTATCTATCTATCTATCTATCTATCTATCTATCTATCTATCTATCTATCTATCTATCTATCTATCTATCTATCTATCTATCTATCCGCCTACAACTTCTAGCTCTCGTGGCCGTTTCGATAATGGCATCGATACCAAACTTGGTATGGCATAGATTGGCTGTATGAGGAACATATTTCACTAGATATAAAATGAAAATCATCATAAGTATGTCATGAATGTCATGATTTACATTTCATAGTCCTGCAGCTCTTGCAGTGGTTTCGTTCCCGTGGGATGTTACAAAACTGGTATTATAACGCATGCTTGCATGGCGAACAGAAACGACAGACCCTATTATGAAAATCATGACATGCGTGTCATGTAACAACATGACTACATGCCACGCTCATGATGCGCTCGCGGCCATTTCGCTAGCGTCACATATGTCAAATTTGGTATTGCAGTATGTGAATGGATGAAGAAGGCATGTGACAGGTGCAAACATGATAATCATGAGATGCGTATCATGTAACAACATGACCACATGCCACGCTCATGATGCGCTGGCAGATGGTTCGCTAGCTTGACATGTACCTAACTTGGTATTACACGACGTCAACGGACGACATGGGTAAATGACACATCCAAACGTGATAATCACGGCATGCGCGTCATGTAAGAACATGACTACATGCCATACTGATCATGCGCTCGCGGCCGTTTCGTAGCTTCACATGTGCCAAATTTGGCATAACGTGACGCCGATGGTTGGCGAAGGTATGGGACTGGTGCAAACATGATAATCATGAGATGCGTGTTATGTGAGAACATAACTACATGCCACAGTCAAGGCACCAACACATTTCGACGTGACGCGGTTCATTTCATCGCGCCACGCCAGCGTTTCCGCTGGTACGTGCCATGCTGCGTTGCCTTGACGCATACGCATTTCAGCGCGTCCAGCGTCCCTCCGTCACGAAAAGAGGGAGACGCAGTGTTGTCTGGGTAACACATCGGACACATCGGCCCGAAGTGCAGCATGTCACGTTTCGCGCCTGTAGCCGTCGGGCCGCGCCGACGGACGCTGGTCGCACTTGGCGTCAGACTATAAAGTTCTCGCGTTTTGCTAACGTAGCGTCGCTGTGCCCAGTGTGCGCGCATGTCAACGCTACATTGAAGTATATTGGACCCTTCATGATGCGCTCGCGGCCGTTTTGCTAACTCCACATATACGAAATTTGGTGTTACGTGACGTCAATGGATGACGAATTATATGTCTCGTGCAATGCATGATGATCCTGACAAGCGTGTCATGAAAGAACATGACAACATACCACGCTCAGTGCGTGCTTGCAACCGTTTCGCTAGCTCCAAATACACTAAATTTGGTATCACGTGACGTGAATATATGAAGGTAAACGACACATACAAATATGATAATTATGAAATTGAAATCATGAACGGAATCATTTACTTCCATCTCGTAACTCTAAGCTGATAATAAAGTGACATATACATTTCTCATTTGTGCTTCATGTATCATCGATTCCCAATGTACGTGGGATGTGCCAATTTTTTCAGTCAGATATTTCCGCATTCCTTGTACCTCTTATAAAAGTTGTTCGTAGGATCTGCGAAGAAGTGCAGTGATTACATATGCAGATTAGTCAAGTTCAGCAACAAATGCGAGAGACGTGATGAGTGAAAAAATGTACTAGCCGAGGCACTAATGTCGTAAAGGCGACTTTTACGTCAAGCATTCTTGCACAGTTTTTTTTAACTACCATACCGAACAAGCATGCCAACAGCGGAATCGTCGTCATGCTCATTAGCTGTGTGCGAGAAAACATTACTCTTATATCCCCCTGCACCGAAACCATCGAATAGACTGATTTGTGCACAGCGCCAAGCATCCTTCATAAAATTTGTTCTTATTGACGCGCTTACGCAGCCAATATACGCACATAAAGAAGAAAAAGAGCACGGAAAATCGAAAGCGATCGCAACTTTCAGTAGTTTGGCGCGCATTTAGACACGCGACGTTGTCGCCTAATGCGTTGTCTCATTTGTCTCCTTTCCGGCTGTCAGGAGCAATAGTAAACGATTATAAATAAATGGGGGCGACGATACAGAATGGTGTAGCCTACGAATCATCCCGCATTGTACTATCGCAACCTCTTTAGCCATGTTACAACAAGGCTTCCCTAATGTCGAGTGCCACGCTTTGGTTGACGCGAGGAACCAGTGGATGGTGGGAGAAAAATAGAGGCTGCTCAGTGGTTGGTCGGTTGCGGTTCCCCGTATACCGCTTTTTCCTGTCAGTAATTGGTGCTCTTCAGAGTCTATTAGCATAAAGGCCAAGCTTTTGTCGAAGGCGAAGTTATGTCCTTGCTCACTAGGCAGTTTTTGAATGAGCGAGAAAGTATCATTCTGATGTGCCTTAAAAAAATGCATACTAGGTCATTCCGCGCCAATCATATTAGCCACTTGGGTGTCCATTCAAAATGCACTTGAAACAAAATTCTGTTCATTTCTTCCAGCGAAAACGTGTGGAAATGTGAAATAATAGAAAGTAAAGAGATAGAAAGATGAAAATTTCGGCAGATCCCACGTAGCTGGGAATTGACGTTATTCGAAGCATGCGGAGAGAAGGTGACCATTTTGCAACTTTTTATTGAGCGACACGTCCTGAAATGACGCTACATATATGTGCAAATGTCGCACGCACACGCTTATGTTGTATAGTTGCAAATGCTTATATAGCCAGTTGTCTGCAGTTGAGCAAGGATGCCAACTGGAACATGCGTATAGACAACACCAGAAGCTGATATGAAGCGCTGATGCTCGCGAGGATGCTTGCCCTGGACATGCTACACAGATGAACTTTAGTGCATAGCAACTAACCACAATTGACTTTCAACCGAGGTGACAGCTGTATCAAATGAGTACATATGTAATTTAAAAAAAATGAGTTGATAGCACGGCAACCACTATTGACGTTTCACGAAGATAAGCGTCTATTTAAAACGTCTTTTCGTGTTCTGGCGTAGCTCTGAGGTAAAATGTTTCATTGCCACGCAGGATGCCTTGGTTTGATTCCAGCTGGGACCCTAACATTTATTCTTTGTATTTATCGGGTTGAAGCTGCTGGTTTCGGGTATTTTTTAACGTTCGCGCATTAAAATTGCCTATGTGTGTTCTCGTCGTTTCTCGGCAGATGCTAAGTGTTGATCACCTGTGACGCATACCCGTATACCAGCGGCCCATACCCGCCCATGGGTTTGTGCCACTGTCTGGTGGGATCTGTTTAATGACGTACGTGACGGTATTTTGACATTAATCATGTCTTGACCAGCGCGTCATATTCGTGAAACCATCTTACCCTCCCATACTAATTTTGGTTCACGATAAGTTAAGGAAGTGACCACGAGAGCACCCAAACGTAAGTGGCTAGATAGATAGATAGATAGATAGATAGATAGATAGATAGATAGATAGATAGATAGATAGATAGATAGATAGATAGATAGATAGATAGATGGATAGATAGATAGATAGATAGATAGATAGATAGATAGATAGATAGATAGATAGATAGATAGATAGATAGATAGATAGATAGATAGATAGATAGATAGATAGATAGATAGATAGATAGATAGATAGATAGATAGATAGATAGATAGATAGATAGATAGATATGCTAAAAGTTGCCGAATTTCACTAAGAAATGCTTCGCATTTCATACTCAATTTTGTTTAGTGCTATGTGTGTTAGAAAAAAAGTGCAGCGGTTAGCCACCAATGAACGTTGAGAACAAAGGTGTGGTGACGGTGAATAGGTGACTGGTGCGATTGTCCGTGTATAATTTTGCTAAAAAGGAAAACCATTTTTCACCTATTTGTAATGTCCACCTTTAACCTTCCTGCCTTCCCCCTTTTGTTGCTTCCTCCTACAATTTCGTAAAGACCAATTCACATGACGCCACCACTTCACCCATGACAAGATGCATAATTATCCCAGGCGATCAAGTTCAACTGTGCAATACGTTGCCAATTATTTATTCTTGGTGCAATATATGGAGCATGACGCGCGCACGTCATGCCTACATTCTCTAGGCGCGCGCCCGCAAAAGAAAGGGGGAGCAGCGTTCAACTTGACTTTGACCCATTTGTGCGGCGCGTAGCGTTGTAAATTTTGGCAGACGTAATCATGAACGCCTCGTCTACGCATTGCACTTGTCAGCTCGAAATTGTCAGACCTGGTGAGTGGCCCTTTGAAGAGCTTCGCCCCTAAATGTATGAAACACACCATGACGACTTCAACAACAACATTCGTGGAAGGGCTGCAGCCTAAATGAACATGACAGGGCGCTGCGGCGTTGCAGCGTGGCGGATTCATGGAGGTCACCATGTCCTCTTTCGCTAACACAAATATTGAGTCTTAAATGCGAAACATTTCCTAGCGAACTTCAGCGACTTCGCGCGTATCTATCTATCTATCTATCTATCCATATATATATATATATATATATATATATATATATATATATATATATATATATATATATATATATATATATATATATATATATATATAACTAGCCACTTACGACTTTCAGCTCTCCCGGCTGCTTCAATAATTTTGACTAGTCGTAACATGAAAATCATGACATGAATGTCATGAATGTCAGGATTTACATTTCATGGTCCTTCCGCTCTTGCGGTGGTTTTGTTCACGTGGCATGTTGCAAAACTGGTATTGTATGGCATGATTGCATAGCAAACACAAGCGACAGACCCTAGCATGCCAACTATGACATGCGTGTCACGTAACAACATGACTACCCTGCCGCGCTTTCAATTTTTTCATTTTTTGTGTTTTCTTTCTCTATCGCTTTACAATAATTCTCCTTATCGTCTTTTATTCCTCTCACCCCTTTCCCCAGCACAGCGTACCAGCGGGTCTGAGAACTGGCTAACCACCCTGTCCTTTCGCTTAAGCTTTCCTCATCCTCCTCCACCGCGCTGCGTTGCTTAGTTAAATGCGCGTCTCAGCAAGTCCGGCATCCCTCCATCACGAAAAGAGAAAGACTCAGTGTTGTCTCTGTAACGCATCGGTGCGATACGCCACATGTCGCATTTCGCGTGGTGGTCGCGCCTGGCGTGAGACTATAGAGTACTCGCGTTTTACTAAGATTGCGTCACTGTGCCCAGCGTGCACGCACGTCATTCCTGCATTGGAGTATATTGGGCCTTTCATCATGCACTCGCTGCCGTTTTGCTAGCTCAACATATGCCAATTTTGGTGTTATATGACATCAATAGATGACTAAATATATCACTAGCGCAAACTCTATAATCCTGACACGTGTGTCAGGTAAAAACATGACAACATACCACGCTCATTGCGGGCTCGCCGCCGCTTCGCCAGCTCCACATATACTAAATTACGTATCACGTGATGTGAACAGACCACGAAGGTAAACGACACAAACATGATAATCATGACACGGATGTCATGTACGGCATCATTTACCTCCACCTCGCAACGTTGTGCACATTTTAAAGTGACATATCAAAATTTCTTATTCCTGCTTTGAATATCATCGAGTCTCACTGTACGTGGGATCTGTCAATTTTTTAGGGGCGAAGCTTCTTATAGCGGCACCCGTTTGTCCCTCGTAGCCGTTGTAGTAGTGTGTAAAAGTATAACATTATGACCTACAAGTTGGTGCCGGTGAGAGATTTCTTCTGTGCGTTGTTGAACAATAAAAGGTAGTGCTCAATGTACATGTCAATGGCTGCTAAGGGGGAATGAGAGACAGGAGAATTCGGCCTTTAGTTAACGCACACGCTGCGAATAGTTTATTGTTCAACAACGCACAGAAGACAAGAAAGAGTTGCTACGTAGTACTCGCTGGGCGTAACCTCCCAGGTTTCAGAAAGGTTTAGCGAGCGTTAGGCCGCAGTGCCATGAATAAAGTAAACTATTATATACCATGAACTCGAGGTGGTTAAAGGTGGGAAGTAGACACGAAGCGCAAGCAGTAAGAAAATGTGCGTGTGCCTCTTCTCGTTCAGTCCTTGGAATATCTGCTGGATTGCGGCGATTCTATATCAGGAATATATGATGAAAAGACGCGAGATGGTGGTACTTGGAGTGTTGCATAGGTGGACAAACAAACACACAGACAGACGCTTGGACGGACGAAGGACCGGATGCATGGACGAAAGCAGGGATGGACGCACAGATGAAAGTGTGGACGCACGAACAGACGCACGCACGGACGGGTGGATGGACGCATGGGCGGCCACACGGACGCACGCGTGGATGGACGGAAGCAAGAACGAATGGACGGACGGATGCTATGCCCCACTATCCATCGTTCACTCCGTGAATATGCTGCCATGTTTTTCTTCCCTGGCGGCACCATCCTACCGTGGTTCTACCGCATACGACTGATTCTTGAACTGTTTGGACCTCAGTACGCAGCTTCCCTATATTTCCACTAGGTGCTTCATGAATTGCTGGAGTCGCGAATAAGAACACAACATTTATGCAACTGGCACCGAAGTACATGTTTTATTTCACCAGCAACTACCAGCATCAAGCATCGTGGTACCCCTTTATACTACGCTGAGCAACGAACAACATATTTATAATATATCATCTTAGCAACCATTAGAAGAAGTTTATAGTAATCACAGCTTTATGCCAAGATTGGATATGAACTTTCGGTTAAAGACTACGCGGGATGGCAAAAGAAGATCATCTTCTGCCACAAACATTCTTGTTTTTTGTAGTGCAAGCTATACGCTATAGAAAACATTGTGCCGTCTAGCCAGAGAAAATATGGAGACTTTTTTACGATAGCCGATGAATAGTGGCTCCACAACGACGCTTCTTATAGAAAGCAATTCAATATGCGAGGACTGTCCAGGGTCTTAACAGCCTATAACTGCAGCCTATAAATATGGAGATTTTCTTAGGCAATATCGTACCCTCGCCATAGAGAAAGAAGAAGACAAGAGCGGACACTCCGCGAAACCTGGCCTCAGGAAGTGCGTCACGACTACGTAACGAACTAGTGCTCCCACCACACGTCAGAGGGCGCAAGCGCAAAAAAAACACAGTTATAATCAATGCAACAGAATTGTTTTCACAAATTAATAATTACACGCCCAAATTTGGTATGTTCTTTATACATAAAAACGATTTATTCAACACACCTTACGCGATTATTTTTCTTCAGCCGTACTGTCATAAACACCATCTATCCAGCGACAAGCCCATGCATGACTGACAGCGAGACGCTTTCGTCGCTTTCGTCAACGTCGGCTGCGTCGGCGTTTTTCAAGCGTGAGATAACAGGTGAGGCACGTTTTCAAGCGAAGCTTGTTGAATGACATGTTGTTGGTCTTGTTGGGTCATTTTTTCAGAAAACGGTTACGCCTGCGCGAAAAAGACACCATGCAACAAACATAGAAAGATGCACACACACACGTTGCGCTTCGTGTGTGCGAGTTTGTTTCTTACGTGGCGTGTCATTCACGCAGTTGTAACCTTTTTCTGAAGCTTGTAAGGACTGGGAGGTTCGCTAAAAAGAAAGTTTGTGGCTCTATGCGGCGGTTAGACGGGAACATTGTGCAACGTATGCAGTATAGAAAAGGCGGCACGGCGTCAAGCCGAGGCGACGCGTGCTGCGTCTGCCACGGACGCGAGCGTCTGTGCGCTGAGCATAGCTGGGCAGCTAGGTCGTAGGCTCGGTGCAAAATATTGAGAAGCGTTTGTTGGGCCTCGCATGCTTCACGACGCATTTCCCGAAGGCTCGGAACACGAATAATTCTTGGTGTGCCGGAGGCAAATCTGGACTAGCCAAGTGGCCATCATCTTCGTTTCTTCGCTAGCCTTGTGCCACTAGTGCAAGCTGCCCACAAATTTTTTTGACGTTTCCAATATAATTTTACCGCACAAATTTCAACTACGATTTTTCTTCCCAATGTACTGCTGATACTGCGTACGCACGAAGGTGTTCTAATGTTCCCAGGCCGCGATACCATTGCATTACAAGGGATAGCGGCCTGGAAACTTCTGAAGATCTTTGTTCGTGGTCTTGACGTATATCTTTGTAAGTCAGAGTTTTATGGGTCAGAGATGTATCACTGGTTTTGTATTGTGCATCGATTAGCTAATCATTCAAAGGGGTTTGCTGGTACACTTATGACGTGCACATATCTTTTTTGTAATTTGACAGCGAAGCATCCACTTACTAACATTTTCAGACCGCGCTGACGCCATGCCGTCCGGCGGTCCAAGCTACGGCAGCTACTGCTGTGTATCGTGGTGCTTCAACAATGGCAGAACCCACAAGAAGCCTGGGACGAGTTTCTTCCGCGTACCACGGGACGGCAGGTGTGTTAAAGCTTTTGTATGGTTTGCATGTCTGTAGGCTTACTGTTCGTACTTGCTAAGTGAGGGTAACAATAAAAAATCACTATTCAAGCACTTCCCCTTTCAGCTGATAGTTCATTGCCAATGCAGGATGAAAGCATGGATGCAGTATGCTGGACGCGATGATCTCCTGAGTAAGCCGGCCAGCCTATTGTACGCAACGTACAGGGTTTGTAGCGACCATTTTACTGCTCAAAGTTTCATGGACCCTGGGCACACAAGGCTTACAAGAATGGCTGTTCCCAGTGTGCAACCAGCTGCACCATGTAAGTGATTGACTGAAACTCAAATATGTGCAATAGCAGCCACTTGTATTGAATCAGTGGCGACAGTTAACCGTGAAGATCTCTGTAGCCGATAGAGAAACCTCACTACAGAAGTAACACTTGGAAAGTCTTAAGTTCTGTGAATTGTGGGCTATTACCTTCCTAACAGCAGCTTTACATTTCTGTCATTTTTTGATGCTCTGGACCTGCGCAACTTGTTTTGAAAGACTTTAAAGGGCTATTTCACGTTATCTTCAAGCCTGAGTGCACATGTACGTATACCTTTCATCAGTGAAAGCTGCCACTGTTGATAATTCCAAAAATCACAAATTACTTGTTTCCTAGTTGGTGCCGTCTCTTTTCTTCCACGTTCGACCAATTTATGCGTTTGAAAGAGCTGTTTAAGCTTCCCCATGCTACAAGCTTTGTAACTTGTACCAACTGCACATATATGCAGGTTCTCTGAGCGTCGCTTCAAGTAGTGACTGTGACATGGCTGCAGAAGCTGCACTGCAAGGTGCGGATGAGCTTCAGTTTGTGTTATTATAAGCCTCTTACTGACACATTGTCGTAATTTCATCTCTTCAGGACCTGCGGTAGAGGCTTCAGAAAGCGGCTCCCACACATTGAGGTGCCCCGATGAACAGGGTGCGTTCAGTGTCGCGATTTCTTTTTTTTTTTACCCAAATTGACTGTTGACCAAACCTCTGCAGGTGGCAGCTCCCTTGTAGCTGGTGAAAGAATTTCTGATGATTTCGTCTTGCCGGAGAAAACCTTAACCAGTCGTTCAGCTGTCACAAAAGGAACTTGTGTGGCCGGTAAGTTGTATGTTCACTTCAACACCAGAGTGGATTGATATAGAGACTTCCGCAGGCCGCTCGCAAGATTGTTCCGACAGCATTGTCCGAGGCACTGAACAAGCTTCACAAGACCCTCCAGAAGACGTCTCCGCCAACAGCTCCACGCCTGAGTGCCTTAGAGAAAATGGTGACTATGCTTTTATTGCAGCAGTTTTTAATGTGCTATTTTATGTTTAGGACATTCTGAGGAAACTATCCTCAAAAGGACACTACGTGTGCACTTACAAAATGTAAGGGTGGGCTCTCAGTGATTTTCATTTTTTTTGTGCATTGTCAACATTGTGAATGGTTTGTTTTTAGGTAGTGGAATCGAAAACTTTGTACCACAGAAAGTTTCAGACCTTGGGTCTGAAAGAGCGAGGAAAGTGCTCGTATGGGATTAGTTGTTCTTCGCTTTTACATCAATTTTTTTGTTTATTGCAGTGCGTTCCTGTGTGCCAGCGACAATGTCTCCATCAATGAAGTACAAGCAAACCATTAAACATCTGCAAGCCAAAGTAGCAGCACAGCGGAAAACTATCAAAAGACTGCAGAGACAGCCTCACCAAGCACCGTCATCGACTACGAAGGCCCTTGAAGTTATCCGACCGCACGTCACCGAGGAGGTTTTTAAACTTCTTTCTGCACATGTTCGCTTGAGGCCCAAATGCAAGGGCAAGCGGTTTCCCGTGTGGTTCAAGAAATTCGCTCTTCACTTAAACTTCCGAGGTCCGCGAGCATACCGATTTCTGGCTCCGTATTTTTCTTTGCCCTCCCGGCGTTCATTAAGGAGGTGGCTAGCTAATGTAAAGATGACTCCAGGCATAATTCCAGGAATCCTTTCTTCCATTGCAACAAATACTCAAGCTTGGAATGAACGGGACCGAGTGTGCGCTTTAGTTTTCGACGAAATAGCACTCAAAAAGAATTTGTACTATGATGCTTCAAGAGACGTTGTCCAGGGTTTTACAGATGATGGCACTCATCGCACTTCAACCATCGCTGATCGAGCACTGGTTTTTCTTCTTGTTGGTGTTTCGAGAAAGTGGGTTCAACCGGTTGCTTTTACTATAGGGCACACATCAACACCATCATCTGTTATGCATAACTTGCTGGTGTCACTCATTTTGGAGCTTAGGAGCATTAATATTGCAGTGAAAGCAGTCATTTGTGACCAGGGCAGTTCAAATGTAAGTCTCGCTAACCAACTAAAAGTGACTGTAGCAAAGCCTTTTTTTGAAGTTAATGGTGAGCGGGTATATTACATTTTTGATGTTCCGCATTTAATTAAAACAACGCGCAATAATGTCCAAGCACACAAGTTATACATTGGGGATGACATCGTTAACTGGTCGCACATTGTAAGCCTTTACCAATCCTCACATGAGTTGCGGTTGCGATTGGCTCCAAAGTTGACTGAACGGCACGTTCATCAGAAACCTTTTTCTAATATGAAGGTCAGCAGAGCAACTCAGGTCTTCAGTGCATCAGTTTCGATTGCTATCACGGCAATGGTGTATGCGAAGGTGCTGCCTGCCTCGGCCATCACTACAGCTCAATTTTGTGATCGTATGGACAGGATTTTCGATGCCTTGAACAGCTCGAGTAAAAAAGAACTTCGCAAAAGCTGCGGCATGCAATCATGAAAAATGATTCAGAGCTGATTGACTTCCTCCGAGGCCAGCTTCCCTGGATTGCATCATGGCAGTTTGTTGGCAGACGTCAACCACAAACCATCGTAGGTTGGCAAATTACAATTCAGGCAATTTGTCAACTATGGGACGACCTCTCCAAAAATTACAATTTTGAATACCTGTTAACACGCAGGCTTCAACAGGATCCTCTGGAGAACATATTTGGCCACATTAGGCAAAAACAGGGTTGCAACACCAACCCCAATGTAGCACAATTTATTTGTGGCCTGAAGCACATCTGCATAAGAAAACTCTTCAAGCTGTCAGAATACGGAAATGTCGAGGATGATGAATGTGACCTCCTCCAGGAACAGCTGTCGCCATTCTCCCTCACCAGTGCGTCTCTTGTGGATAATGAGGAGTGTGCACAGCCACAGCCTGACGACTTTCCCGCTCTAGACGATCTCTCTGAACTTGCGACAAACATTCACTCCCATATTATCGATGACTCCGCTGCATATTATGTAGCTGGTTTTCTCATCAAACACTTCCTTCGGAATGCATGTGACGGTTGCAGTTGCCCACAGTTACTGAAAGACGACAGTGAGACGCTTAAGGGTACCCACCAGTATTTCACAATGCTCAAAGCATACCACGTCCCCAGCAAACTTTTTGGGAATCTCACTGTGCCATCAGAAGCAGCTTTTGCATACGTACAACAACTTGAATCTCGCTTTCTTGCCATAATTGAGGCCACTGCACATCACCTGAAAGTGTGCGATGTTTGTATCCCCATCTGTCAAGTGTTGGCGATTTTCATTTCTGCTCTGCTGGGTGTCGCGCTAAGTTTCTGAAAATGTTTTGCCGGGTTCGTTTATGTTGGCATGTGCGTTTGTGAACCGAAACTTAGACAGGGTTAGGTTCCAGTCTTCAATCTCGGGCATGCAGCTTGACAAGTTCAAAGGTTAGCAATTAGCGGCGGGTTTACACTAAAGTATTGGAGTTGAGCCGAATCCTGCAATAGCTTGTTATGTTATTACTTCGTTACAGCAGACTTCATTATGGTCTTATATGCTTATATTCAGTTCAACTGGACTAACCACTCCTTCGTTGCATTCATTGTTTTGGTTACCCGCTATGAGGAGTACAAACACTGTGTATTCGCTCGAAGTGATTTGCATAACCTTAATAAGAATGTTGGGCATCCTGTCTGTATTTTTTGTAGCAAATACGGGCGAACTGTACACTTTACTGTGGGTCGCTTGGTCACTGTGTATGCTTTATCTCTCCAGCTCAAGTAATATATCGATAACAAAACCGCTTGTTGAAATGTCTTCGAGCGGGTAAGGAACACAGTATGAAGTGGGCACGGTTCATGTTATCACGCTTTTCGTATTTTAGCTTCTCATCAACCTCCTCATCTTGCCCATCAAAATTTTCAAAAGAATACCCAAACTTGTAGTGTTTGATGGGGCTGCGGACGCTGCCATTTTATTTTTATATAGCTTGTGAGTGATAACGTACGATGTAGAGCCTTTGTGAAAAATAATGAGCCAAAGTGGTTTCCTTCTGCTATTTATTAGCCCTGTAATACCGCTCTCGTAGCACCAATTAAAGTCCACAATTCTGGATAAAGTGATGACTACAATCTATTTTAGCTCGCAAGCGTCACAGCAACACCCAAACGCAAATCACTTGGGATCTTAAGTTTTTGATGAAGGCGACGCATAACAAAAGCCACAAGACCTGCCAGTGTTGTAGCATAAAGTTTGTCTTTCACGTAGTGAGCAAGCTGCAAAGCCCTACCTTTCTGAGGACAAGCAGGCATCAAGTCTGCTTTTTTTCATTTGGGACTAGCTGTTCTTAAGCACAGCCAGCACACTGCACCTTTGCCTTTCTGTTATATTGTGTCGTGTGGTTTCTGTGCGCTCTTTTTTTCTATGCATTATTTCAGTTAAGCCCAGGCGTGATTCGCGACTTCATTGCTGTGTATATGTCACTTCTTCCTTCTTCATCAGCATTGTGCGCTATGTTTTTGCCATAGATCCTTAGTTACCCACTGGCCCGGTGTGTCATACTTCACCAGTTTCTCGGCTTCTGCCAACTCTAGCGATGTGTGCGTTGTCTGTGTTCTCTATGTATTTGTTACAATATTTGTTACAATTTATTTGTAAGGCGAGATGCATTTGTTGTCTACCTTTGTCATATTGTGCTTTTATATTCTCATACTCTACCTTGCCTTTGAATAAAACATTGCGGATGCTCTGTTTCTTTGACTGATATATACATTGATCACTTGTTCCAAAAGAAAAACACAAGCGCGATGAATAAAACGATAGTGAATTATCATTACCTGCATCTCTTTTTTTATAACTTAATCAAAATAAAAATTACGTCACGACCGATTCGCACGAAACCACTGAACAAAACAAAACAGGGAATCGCTAAATCAAAACGACCTACAAAAACTATCCATTTGGGCGATGAATAGTGGTCTGAAATTATGAACTTACGACATAGCCAAACGTCGGTTATGCAAAGTAATTCAAAAGTTGCGCCAGTGAAACCGAAACCGGAAGCGCAAGCCACTTGCTCTCATCAACCACTAGGTGTGCTAGAGTCGATTGGGCCGCTGGGGTCTACGGGAGTGTCCACTCTTCACCTTTTTTATTTCTCTATGCCCTCGCTGCCTGGTAGCGTTGTCGTCGTTAGCGTCACAGGGCGTCCCTGGGCTGGCGGACGCCCGTAATGGCAAGCCAGCTCAGAAGAAGGCGCTTGCCTTCGACGTAGTCGTCCCCGAGTGGACTCGTCCCGAAGACGTCGTTGACGTGACGTCTTCAATAGTAGAAATCGAAGAAGTGTACTGCGTTCAGCACTTTGGAGGCCGAAACTACCATGTTACCGTCAACAGTGAGGCCGCACTGGCCCAAATCGTAGACGCGTCGCACCTTATCATCCGAGGAGAGCATGTCGTCATCGTACCCCTGGGACCCCAAGTGACCCAAGTGACCGTCCTGTTCCTGCCATGCCGCGTACCCAGCGAAGTCCTAGCACAAGCACTCTCTCCCTACGGGAAGGTGCTGCCCATCACCAGAGGACTCATGGGATCGCGCCCAACCGTGACCACTGGAACGCGATACGTCCGCATGGAAAGGAAGGCTTCGTCACCGGTGCCCAACTATCTCAAGGTCGCGGGCCATCGAGTAACCCGTGACTATAAAGGCATCCAGCGTTTGCTTGACCAGGTCCAGCGAGCCGCTCGTGCCAGCGGAGCCCTGGACCGAGGGCCCGACCAAACTGCCTGCATTTCAATTTTTTTTATCTCTCTGAATAAAGTTTCTTCCTCCTCCAGCAAGTGTGCTGTCGATGTGGAGACAATGGACACTTCCGCATGAACTGCACAGCTCCGTTTTGTGGAAGGTGCGGCGTTTATGGCCACGACGGGAAAGGCTGCTCGCTGCCGTGTCGCCGTTGTGAGGACCCGCATGCCACCGTGGCCTGCACCATCAGGCCATCGTATTCCGAGGCGGCATCCAAGGATTTCTCTCCCCTTATGCCTAGTTCACACGGAAACATCCGCTTTCTACAGTGACCGAAATTCCCCTGCCGCCGAAACACAGCGTCGTTCGCACTGGACGCGCCCCGCGCCGCCGAATATGCCATCTACTACTGGGCGAACGCGGGATGGATGCGCTGTCACCCGGTTGTTGTCGCGGCTCGCAAACGTTACTACGCTATCCAGTGGTGCATACTTCGACGATCCTCGTACGCAAAAAACAAAAAAAGACAGTACTGCTTACTTTGCTGGCAAGTGGCTTTCTTGTAATGCACGAAGAGCAGAAAAACCGCCGACGCCAGCGGAGTTGGTGCATTCGTTTTGCTTTGCAAGACCGCAACAAGCTCGGTCACGCCAACAGCAAGCTCGGTCACCTCTTTCACGAAATACGGAGGCGAAGTAGACACAGAGTAGGTTAAACTCCCGTTGGTTTCAACATTCAGTTACGTGCACTGCAGCATAACAAGTGAGTAGGGCTTGGCGGCCATTTTTCAAAATTCCTTGACTAGCGCTCCTGCTGATCCGCGGTGACCGATTCGGCGGCAGACGCCGCAAAAATTGGTCCGAGAGTGATCGGCGCGGAAAGGGCCCTTTCGGCAGATCTCGCCGCCGCCGAACCGGATTCGGAGCACTTTCGGCGGCCGGAATGCTCAGTGTGAACGCGGCCCTAAACCAGGAACGCCATCTAAGAACAAGTGCGAGATTCGTCAACGCGAGCCGCGGTAATCGATCACGACCAAGGTGTGCCAATCGCGACGCTGCACTAGACGCCCACTGCGTCCCCGACGATTCCGGACCTGGTAATCCCTCCAGATACTGAAAACTTAGGTTCCCCGCGTCCCGTGGCCATTTCTGAGGAATCGTAGGCCAAGCCCTTGTCAGACAAAGCGTCTCGTGAGGACGGCGTCTCGGATGGAAACATTGCATCTGAGGCTCCTCGCGTTGCTGCTCTGTCGACAACAAGTCCATGTGACATCGAGGAGTCTACATCTCAAGACAATGACGCCTGCATCTACAAGGACTCGAACAGCACTGCAAGTGAGGCGCCCCTACAAATTGACGAAGACACCAGCCCCAGTGACTTAAGCCAGGACAGTGGAGACGCCATTGTACCATCCTCGCTCAAGAACTCGGACTCCAACCGCCACCGGATAACCACTCGTGACTTAGAAGCCCCCACCAGAGACAGAAGTCCCCTGCGGACTTCGACGCGATCCCGGAAGCCCCGAGCCTCCGGTGGATCACCTGACCGGAAGAAATGACTCTGCCACTTGCGGGGCACCGGCTCCCGCACCTGATAAAGGTTCCCCTGCCTTTGCGTGATCCTATACTATGTTTTCATTTTACCCATGGCTCTTACTCTAAAATGTATTACGTTTAACGTTCAAAGTTTCCGCAATCCACAAAAACAGGCTGAGGTATTGGCTTTTGCCCGTTCAGTGCACTGTGATTTGCTGTTCGTGCAAGAAACAAATTTATTCAAGCTTTCTGATGTACTCGCTTTCAAGCGCGCGTTCAATATTAATACTTTTTTTCGTACGCCAGCACGCATTCGACTGGCGTCGGAGTCATTATTTTTAACCGAGGTCTTTTACGTGACTATCATGTTTCCTTCGATGCCTTCGGACGCGTGCTGGCGTTCGACTGCACCTTTTTTTTCGTTAAGATTAAGATTTGTTGCCGTGTATGCCTCAGCGGCACGCGTGAACTCAAACGCGTTCTTCCAATCTCTTGATGCGTTCCTCTTTAATTTCCGACATGTGGTACTTTTAGGGGATTTCAATTGTGTCTTAGACTCACACGCAGACTTTCGAAGTCCGGGTCACGGCCGGTCAAACTGGAATGCCAGAGAACTCGAACGTCTAGTGCAGATTGGCATTGAGCGACATTCATCAAAGTGCGCATTGCAGTAATTATGCCTATACTTGGCGTCGAGCAGTGTCGAGCAGCCGAATTGATCGCGTGTATGCATCTCCCAGTCTCATTACTTACGTTCGCGACACCGGGGTAATGTCATTGCCACCGACACCTGTGTACATCAGCGACCATCGGCCGGTTATGTTGTCTCTCCGCCTGCCAGCGGGGACGCAAACGATTCACAGACCATGGCGTCTTGATTGCCGCGTTCTGCAGGACTCTCAGGCAACAGAGACATTATCCCGAGCGTTACGCGCATCGCTCATTGGGGTGGATGTAGCTGATTGGGATCACCTCAAAGAACAGTGGCGCCATCATTGCAGTGCGTCGGGCAGAGGACTTTGCACCCGTATGTCGAAATATGCGTCATTGTTAATCCAGAAGATACGCATTGCCAATAGAGATCCCAGTCCTTCCACTGTATGCGGGCATGGCAAGAAGAGCTCGTTGAACGGTACCAACGTATTATGCGCGCTTCTTCACTCTCAGCTGCAGCTTGGCGCTGTAGACGTGCACCGTGTGCGCACCCTGAGATGCTAAGGTATGCACGCAGAGCTCTGCTTTGTCCACCAGGCTCGCCTGCCGACTCGCTGAACTCTATCACCCCAGCTGCTGCGGATACGCGTGACGTTCAGGAATTCACTCAACACTTTGAGTCAATAGCTCAAACTGCTGCTAATGTCTGTTACCCAGGATCCGTTTCTTCGCATCCTTTGCTAGAAGATTTACCTCATGATTCCAACATGTCAAATGACGTCCTGCTATCACCGCCATCCGATGACAAAATAAAGGGCGCATTAGACGTAATGAAAAAGGGTTCGGTACCAAAGCCTGACTGGCTCCTGCAGAGTTTTATACACAGTTCTGGCCTATCATTGGTCCAATTAGGTCATGCGTGATTCGCAAGTGTTTCCGAGATGTCCGCCCCCTACCTCTTTCACAGAGGCCGTATAACACTAGTTCCCAAGAAAGACTCAATGTCCACGCGACCAGAAGATTGGCGCCCTATTATCTTGCTTATGGTAGATTACAAGCTCTTGGCCAACATGTTGGTGCGCCGAATCAGTCCGTTTCTTGCATCATTATTCGCTCCACACCAAGTAAGTTCTGTTCAGTGCCAAGAAATACACACCCATTGGTGGCTAACACGTGACACCATTCAGTACACCACTAGTCGATGTGCGCAGGGACTGTCTGTTTCCTTAGATAAGGAGAAAGCTTTTGATTTAATAGAGCAAGGCTACTTAATAAATGTTTTACATGCATTCGGATTCCCGGATAAATTCATTGACCTCCTTCACGCGATGTACACTAATTCAGAAAGTACCCTTTGCATACATTACCGCGAGTGTCACCCTTTCAAGGAAACGCGTGGGGTCCATCAAGGGTGTCCCCTCTCCCCAGTGCTATACATCTTTGCATTAGAACCCTTCTGAAGGGCCGTTGAACGTCCCCCGCCGATTCGAAGTTTACCCCTACCTCGTAACACTCAAGAAAAGGTCAGTGCATATGCAAAGAACATTACGGTATATGTACATGATGAACAGTCACTGTAGCATGCTATGGATACTTTTTATGAGTTCGGCATTATCTCTGGTGCAAGGTTAAACTTTTATAAAAGCCAGTATTTTTTTATTGGCAACTCCAGTGGTCATATCAGCATCACGTCTCCTTTACAGTGGTCCCCTAACATTGCAATACTGGGAGTTATTTTCACTGCGTTTGGCGTACAGGACCACATCTGGTGATCCGTTGTACAAACTCTTCAAAGTTATACAAAATCAGCTAGGCACTTCAAATTATCTTTCTTGAAACGCCAATACTTACCTCAAACGGTGTACTTCAGAAAATATTGGTACCTTTGCCATTCTGTTAAGTCGCCGCTCAGATTTTGCAAGAAAGTGCAATGCTGTTTCAGTTCATTTTTTTTGGTCTGGTGGCACAGAATCATTATCTCGTCCGGCGTTAGCTCAACCACGAGATCAAGGCGGTTTTGCATTTCCCGATGTTTCCCTTATGGCTTCTACATTGTGTTTCCGCACTCCATTGCGAATACTGAGCAATGATGGCACGCCCGCTCAGACACTGCCTTGCTACTATTTGTGGCCATCACTATGTGTCTTCCTGCCGGCTAGCGAAATTAACCAAGGTCCTGAATCAACTGAATTATCAGCTTTGTATCTAGCCCTTCTGGCATTTCCCCGATGGTTCGAGGCTACGTGCCCAGAGATAGAGGTGGCCGAGTTTTAAGTGGTGGACACAATGGCCGCTTTACTACGGCCCTCGGTGCCCCAGCATGATCAATCAATATGAACCGCCCTTCGAAACAAATAACTACAGCAGTGTGGCCAGGACATCTTCGGGACTTTATCTGGCGGTTGCTCTGGGGCTTGCTTCCCTCTCAAGAGTGGTTGCAGCGATGGCAGGCGTGTCGCACTCCCACTTGCCCCAATGGCGTCATGGTCGAGACCAATCAACGAGCGACAATTGATTGTGTCCCACCTTTTTTGGCACGCGGTGCATGCTGATTTTCGTGGACAAGGTGTGCGAGCATTTGTGACCAACGGCCAATGCCCACGCGGGCACTTCTCGGCTCTTTTAATATTTGCGGGGCTGTTCAGCCTTTGGCGAAAGTGATGCGAGGCCGTGACTGCGAGCTGCCTTGGGCGTCCTTTGTGGCAGATAGTGGGTCAAATGAGACGAGATATTATTGCGTTCCTCTCTGAGGAGCTTTTCTTTCTCGGAGAGCACGAGTTTCTACGGAATTCGTCGTCCCTTTCGTCAATGTTAAACACGAAAGAGTAAAACTTATTTTTCGACCGACGTGGTGCCAAGCAGCACTCGTTGAGTAGTTATTCATAATTTCGTTTGCAACTAATTGTTTTATTGCATCTATTGCATCGTTTTACCCTTGTATCATGATATTGTATTGCGATCTTGTGTAAATGTATGTTAATAGTGTCATGTATAATAGAGCATTGATGTCTTCATTGCAACGTCGCGATATTTGTCGTTGCACATACATGTTCCGAAGTGTATGTTTCCTATTACGGGAGCGCTATGATACTTTTGTTTCCTGTACATAGCGTAAATCATTTTTTATAAACACATATAACAGCCCGGGAGTTGCTAGGCTGGTAATTTACTCTCTTGCTCCAGAGTTTTACCTGTAATCGAGACGGCTCACTGTTTTCCCATAGTTGAGTGCGAATTACTCGAAATCGTTGAATACTTTTTTCTAAACACACAGCTTGCATGTACATATGCATGAATACCATTGTATATCCTTTTGTATACGCAAGGTATGTAAGATGAGACCTGGAAATGAAATAGTCTCAAATCAGTCCACGGGACCGCATTATGCTCTCCCATGGTAGAGTACGAAGTGCTCTAAATCGTAAAGTAATTTAGCGGCAAAGCTCCTTAAAGCGTGGTCGTGCATACACGATGTATTGGCCTCGAGGACATACTGTGGCGCCGCCTACGTGATGACGTCCCTCATAGGATGCCCGTTTGTGCTCTCTGCTAGAACACCGCATTTCCTGCGCTTTTGCTGTAGATACTGTGCGTGCTTCGCTTTGGTTTGAAGCTCAGTGCTTCAAGAAGTGACAAGATCTGATAATACGTGCAAGCAAACTACGAATCGGGTGCCCCCGGGGGCACTCTCGTGTATAATTTTCATTGTAAACTCGCGACTAGGAACCGGAGCAGCCAAGGGGGACAATGCAAGCAAGGCGAGCGCACGCATCCTATTTGTGATGTGAAAATAATCACAGCACTAGCCTCTCTGTGGAGGCCCTCACGACCAATGTAGCAGTAATAGTCGTCGTCGTAGTAGTAGGTAGCCACCTCTCGTTTAGTCGTTGGAATGTGCGCTGGATGGCGGTACATGTATGTTATAAGTATATTGTGAGGAACCGGTTTATTCAACCAGGCTCGAGCTAAATCATGCTGGTGATGATATTTCCAGATGAAGAAGATGTACAGGTCATGATTATATCAAAGAGAATAAAGAGTCATTCGCTTGTGGCGCTCACACTAATTCCCCCGCGTGGTGAAAGCGGCCGCCTGGTCGCTTGACCGTATATGGAATGCTCGCGCATAATT
>NW_023607808.1:0-32898 GCF_013339725.1 Rhipicephalus microplus
ATATATATATATATTAATATATGAGATCTAACAGCAGTAATGCCATGGAATGTACAGGGGAAGTTATTAGAACCAATGAAATGTAAATAAGAAGAAAGAAAAGTGGATAAAAAACAACCAGCCGTGAGCAGGAGTCGAACCTACGACCTTCAAATAACGCGTTTGATCGAACGCGTTATTCGAACGCGTTATTTGAAGGTCGTAGGTTCGATTCCTGCTCACGGCTGGTTATTTTTTCATCCACTTTTCATTCTTCTTTCTTCTTATTTACATTCCATTGGTTCTAATAACTTCCCCTGTACATTCCTTGGCATTACTGTCTGTTAGATCTCATTAATATTGTGTTAAAACACGGAAAAACGAGCCCTTAGGTATACACTTCTTTCCTTTATATATATATGACATTTACCAGCCTCTATTCGGCATAATACATCTCATTTTTCTGATCTGATCACGTTATTTACAGTATTATAAGCTACACTTAAGAAGAATCACCCAGTACACTACCGACGTGAGGCAACTGAGTGTTTTTTACAGCTGTGAGTTCACAAATGAAGTTAACCAACATGATGAACGAACTTTGATTGATTGATTGATTGATTGATTGATATGTGGGGCTTAACGCCCAAAAACCACCATTTGATTACGAGAGACGTCGTAGTGCAGGTCTCCGGAAATTTCGGCAACCTGGGGTTCCTTAACGTGCACCCAAATCTGAGCACATGGGCCTACAGCATCTCCGCCTCCATACAAAATGCAGCCGCCACAGCCGGGCTTAGATCCCACGACCTGCGGGTCAGCAGCGGAGTACCATAGCCACTAGACCACCTCAGCGAGGCGAACGAAATTTAATAAAAGATGTTCCAGTTCTTCAATGGTAACTATCATGAGCGGCCACTTGTTCCATTCAGTGGTAAATCTTGAGAAGCCAAAAAAAATATCACATCTGATACTGCATAACGACCCTTTATATTATGCTAGACGTTACAGTATACAGCTGCCATGCGCTGATGTGTCTCACATGGGGTGCAGAAGTAAACACAGACGCATCTTTGCATAGCACAAGTGGGCATTCGTAACAAATGATGTTTGTTAGGTGTTTGCTTTAGGTGATGTAACACCTTCGGGTTCATTAATTATTAAAAAACCTGAACGGGTTGACATTAAAGCAGAGGCTGCATTACACTGAAATTGTACACCGTAGAAACGTCGTTGATAATCGCTTTCTAATTGCTTTCAATAAGTGTAGTAATAGAGCTACAAAATACCTTAAAATCAACAAGAAAAACTATCACAACTATAAATACTGGAGTTAATTCATAACAAATCAAGTGTTCAGTTACGAAGAATGTCATATTTTTCTCCTTCCGTCATCTTGCCATGCGCTTTTCAGAACTCCAGAGATTCAGAGTTCCGATGACGATAGAACTACTACTTATGTTTTTGCAGGTGTATTTAAAATATAGCTCAGACACCTCTTTCAATAGCCGTTACATTCTGTCACCATAGGCAGCGAAACTTCTTCGTGTTCTTTTTATGGGACTGCAGCGCCGAAAGGGTTAATAATGAAGTACTTGTGCGCGCGACCCTAATGACTTGTGGTTTCAAGACGTTCGTGCGTGAAATCTGTCAAGGAACTGTGCTTTAAAATGGCCGTAAATTGTGAGCTAATTTTTTGATAACTTTAGAGCAATTAGTCAAGTAAGACTAGTTTCATGATCAAGAAGTTGCTAAGTCGATGCTAAGTCGGTTCCTAAGTCAATTATAAGAAGGAGATGGGAAATACTGCTGCTTTTTCACAGCTAGCTTATCAGACATTGTCAATAAATACTGTTGACCCCGTACCTTATTGTAGCCGACGAACTCAAAAGCTAAGAGCTCCTTGGTTAGGAGCTTGCGGGTCCGTTTCATGTGGCGGTCAAAGTTAAGCCGTGACGTCGAGTCTATTCCCAGAACGAGGACATTCACCGGTCGTTCACCTCGAATTCGGTGCTCTTTTGTCACCACCTTCTTTTTCTGCGGAATTAAAAAGTAATCGGTGAAGAGAGTTTCAGCACCCACCACGCAAGTCACGGCAACAAACTCTTCGGTCAAAGTGGTTCCAAAGACCAGTCCTCTTGCTGGTCCTAGAGAGTAGCCTCCATCATGCCGGACACCGAAGCTCTGGTTCCTCATTACCTCGCGGTAGGTACAAACCACGTCCTTCGCAGCGGCGCTGCCGTAGTAGCTCACCAGGTGACTCGTGTTAAGGTAGAGGACGCTGCCGCGGCGATAGATAACGGTGGCTCGGCGGCCCGGACAGCGCCAGTCAAGGCTGGTGTCGGTCTCGTTTGCCCGCCGAATGGTACGGTGGAACGAAGAGTAGAGCAGCATAGTGCAGCTGGGCGTGTCGAGGAGACGGCCTATAGGTTGTATCCAGTTCAGGTAGGCTCGGATCAATTTTACCTCGAAGTATAGGAAGACACAGACGCACGTCGGACAGGCGATCGCGATGACTTTCCAAGATTGGCTAGAAGGGGCTTTAACGTAGAACATGGCGCGCATCTCGAGCACCCTGAGCATGTGTCATAGAAGAGTTATTCTTAGTGACCAATAATGGGCCATGTCCACTACGAAGCATTCAACACTCGTTCTATAAAATCAATAATCGTCTGGGTGCACCAGTTTTGCTGATGTTTACGCCTTGCAGTTTTTTTTTATTTCGCTTGTGCACATCTGTTTTTATACGTGAACATGAAGCAGCATGTGAAGCAAATATGAACTAGTACAAATTTATTACTGATAATTATTATTTTCGTTGTTTATTAAAATTATTACATTTTCATAAGATACATGACGTATTCTCAGAATGATCAATTTACCCATTGTTATCATCATCTGCCAGACTATACGTCCGCGGCAGGACGAAGGCCTTTCTCATGATGCGCCAATCAACCCGGTCTTGTGCTTTCTGCTGCCACATTATACCTGCGAACATTTTTGTCCCATCGGCTCGCCTAACTTTCTGTCTGCGCTTCGTGCGTTTGCCGTCTCTGGGAATTCAGTCGGTTACCCATAATGACCAGATGTTATACTGCCTACGTGCTACGCACCCGGTTCATGTCTATTTATTCTTCTTGACTTGAACTATGATAGTCTTAACTCCGGCTAGTTCCATGGCCCACTCGGCTCTGTTCGTTTCTCTTAAGGTTACCCCAATCATTTTTGTTTCCGTCGCTCACTGCGTCGTCTTCAATTTAGGCTGAGCCTTCTTTGTAAGCCTAAGATTTCTGCTCCGTAGGTATCAGCAAGGTACAGCTGTTATATATCTTCCTTTGGAAAGTTAGTAGCAGACTACCATTCATGATTTTAGAACGTAGGCTGATTGCGATTCAACCAATTTTTATTCATTTCATATACAAGTAATTTTATATAGAACAATAAAAGTGATTTCAAGTGAATATGAATATATTTATATTGCTTAGGAATATTCGAGTGTGTTTGCACTCGAGCTAATTTGTTTAATTGTTCCTATTGTTTATTTGATTCATGTAAGCTATACTGTAATCGGACCAGCCAAGTGTTAATGCTTACGTGCCACTTGCAGGGCCCGAATAGAGAAAGTGTTTTCTTTGTGTTATCAACCCTTGCTTTTGACTTGATCTTTGTACCACTAACAGCGTTCGTTGGTTCACTAATAGGACTATCCTTAAATTTCCCGTGCTTTCCTGATGCGTGTCAGGGAGCCAATAAATCAGCCCTTAGATCCTGCTGGGCGATTGGTAAATTAACGGGGTTCATGACAGATGGCTACAATTGAACCAACGTGCTCCTGTAATCTGATCACTGCCCAAGAACGTTGGGCTGCATAGGATTACACATGCAAAAATGATCACCCAAGCAATCAGTACCAGCGAAGCAGAAATATGTGGCCACAGGCTCTTGCATACATCGCAGCCGAAGCCAAAGTGCCACTCGAAAAACTCCTGCTGAAAACGGAAGTCGGCCCCAGCAAATGCGTTTCCGCCATTCTCTTGTTGACGCTGCCCTGTCTGCAACGCCGCTTCCACAGTTTGCCGTTGTCGCTAGTGGTCTGCTCGGAAGGGTACCGCAATCTTGTAGCACCGATTCTGCTTGTGCTGTGCCACCGGGGCCTGTTCCTATGCCGGGACTGCTGCATTGGCCTGGCGAACCTGAATTCTCTTAGGGAGGAGCTGTCAGCACTGTCCCCATAGAAATATGTCTGCTGTTCGGGCGTTTGTACGATCCACGCCCTCCACGTGTAGTAGTTCTAACTTCAACCTTCCCTAGATGCCGAACTCTCCACGTATCATATTGGTAAGGAGCCGATCAGCAGGTGGGTGGACAGGGCACCCCTCAATTACCCCCATTCCTATCATCTGTCTTTCTCTTTTTTCTTACATTCCTATCTCTTCTTCTTCTGATCCCCGTGCAGCAATGTTGAGGGGACCTCCACTACGAGAAGGTGGCGCACTTTCTTTTCATTTTTCTCTCTTTCAGAGCGACTATACTGAAACTGCCTCGAATGAATTCAGCGGAAAGACTACGAAGGATTTTACTACGTCGCTGATGGCGCTCCCAATAAAGTGTGGTCTTGGGTGTGACGTTGAGAATGACGCAACTGACGGAACAGCCGATGGAGATGTCTAGCGTTTTTCGTCGTCAACGGTTTTTTGTTTCGCCTAGTCGTATACAGCTTTCGCTGTAAAAATTTCGCTTGCCTCAGTTGTGCGAATCAGTACTTAACCCGTAACACTATTTTATCGCTTTTGAAGCCATATTTCTGTTCCATAAAGCCTATCTTTATGTCTAGTGTGACTGAGTGTCATCGCCGGATAAAGGAAAGGTATTGCCCACCTGCCTGCCTGTTTAATGTTAATTTGATCCTAAATAGTTTCTTTTTTTCACTTTTTCTCATTTTCACTTTATTTCTGTGTATGGAAGTTAGTGCAGAGAAGCGGATGAGAAGTGAATAGCAAGATGACTATGCGTCAAAAATAACAATTTGAGGCAAACATAATGGCTCATTATTTTAGCGCATATGGTAATATAGATAAATATTCACCGAAATGCTTGAGTAGCAACTCACCATTGTAAACGCAAATATACTGCTTGAACGTAAAATAAATAAAATATGGCGCCAGTGACAATGAAACTTACCTAAATATGAAAAGTAGGCATGTGTTTGAATTCTGTCGTGATACGATTTTCCACCACCCAACAACACTGACGTGCAGCTCTAGGCAAAGCACAAAGCAAACACCTTTTCCAGGATATACAATATATTATTAGGAAGATACCTCACCTTTTTCGGAAAATAACATTGACGTAACATGCTTCTACTTGCAATGATGCCTGGCTTCCCTATCACTGCAGTATCAGGAAGGAAGAAAAAGATGGCTTATTTATAGACACAAGTTCTTGTAAATTTGTGTTATGTTTGCTCGCTCGGATGTGCAATTTTTTATTTATTGGTAACAAAGACACTTGGATAATGACGACAATAATACTGTAGTATAAATCCACCGCAAATAGTTGTGGTGCAAACATACTTAGGCTGAATAAAACACCAACCTTCCTATCGTGAGCCCAAAGGAACGTAGACGGTCACATTCCTCTGCGATATTTCAGCGAAAACTGTTATGAGATGACAACACGTGCCACGCGTGGCGCCCTATTGTTCGCTGCCGCCGCCACCGGTGTCCGTAACCAGTAACCAGATGAAGAGAGCACAGGCGAAAGCCCGTGCTCTCTTCAGCCTTGTTAAATTGTTAAATTACTGACATTTAATAGCAATATTTCCTGTCAGGAGCAGTACGGTGCTTTCGCAATATTAGGCGGAGAATCACATGTGCTTTATACATCATACGCGTCCATATGCGATGCTGAGTGGGACTTTAATGAAGCCTCCTGCTCTTTTATACACGTCGATACAACAATCAGAGTGATTAACATTCATCTTACTATAGTAAAGAAAAACCATGTAAACTATGTTCGAGGTACATTTTACAAACGTTCTTGTTGCGTTTGCTGGTGTGGTCAGTGAGTGTTCCGTAAATAGCCCAGTTAATCGACTGTCCTTTTTCTTTGATGATTATCCTTTGTTAAAACACTTCCTCTGTTAAACTGCTCTACTTCGCAGGTATGCTGTCTAATATTATGATGTGTAATATTGCTGTGTAATCCTATGTGGAGGCTGCTCACAATAAATTGATCAGTTATGCAAGTTGTCCCGTTCTTTACATTCTCGCTTACATTGTCGCTCTTCAGAAATTATGATTCTGAAATGTTTCGGAAAGGCGTGAAAAAAGTATGCTTACAAAGTTATTGTATAATCTGGTTGTATTGATACAAATCTGTAGCAAGCTGTTACAGAACTGTGAAAACATCAACGCGCCATCACTCCGCTCTTTCATGGTCTCTAATACCCCAAATATGATTCATAGGGATGAAGGTACTTCATTTTCCGTAAAAAAACGTATTGATCTTGTACGTTACCCTGAGCTCATTGACCATCAAGTAACTCGCCAAAGGATAGTTTTAGAAAAATACTTCACATTCTAGCGATGCCCATCAGGCTCGGATGTGAATGAATTTTGAAAGGGAAAGGATGTTTTTTTATCACAAAGGTAAAGGTAACAAAATCGAAATTTCGTGAATTACATTTCAGATTGAAATTTTATATCCAACTGACGTAAAATTGGCAGCTTACAACGCATAGAAAAAGATAATTAGCTAATGCAAGAAAGGAAGTGCAGTGAAAAAAATTACTCGTTTTAATGACTCTCACAGTTCGTAACGTCGTCTGGGAGAACATGGTAGTGCGGAGTACCGCGACTTCAAAGCAACTTGTATAGCTATAACTACTGCCAGCAAAGTTTATTCGTTATTCTTCGTCACCACATCTGTGTCCCGATCCAGCTATAGTCACCGGGGTGTTATTAAACAAAATATGGTAGAAGATTGAAATGGTAGCTTTCTTGATTTCTAGATAGTCGTTCTTGGGGTAATTCGACGAAAATAATTTTGGTCTGCCTGTCTCTCTGTGTGTCTGTCATTCTGTTTCTGTCTGTCACTCGACTCAGCCATCTAAGCAAAAGTTTGATCTCTTGCTGAACAACCACCTATCTTAATCTCCTGGCTACGTTCATGGTAGTGATCATCATAAATCAGAACATTGGCCCCATTTCTGCATGTTTCACTGCAAATGTCGCCGAATGACTATAGTCTTCGGTCTGGAGAGAGCGAATAAAACATTTATTTCATGTTCTTCGCGAGAAAATTGGTGAATGGGATTCTGGAAACGCTGCGTTAAAGGACCTCGATGCGCGCAGCCAGTAGGCCCCACCACTGTATCGTCTTAGCAAGCCACAGGACACACTTGCCTTTTCGTGCGTAGCGTTGCATTTTCAGCTTGGCGTAAGGCTACGTTCCTTAGAATTACTTGTGTATGACTTTTATAGTATAGAGAAAGCCGCCACAGTATACATGCGTGCTGATTTTCTGCCTCAGATATGTGGGACAATTGCTTTTTGATCGACACTAGGCACAAGAATGAACGCAGAAACCAGAGCAATAGTGGTGGGCACTGCAGGTGTGGTTATATTTTGGAAGTAAAGGCAAACTGATTAAAAGGAGAAGAGACAAGCTATTTTGGGTGACAAACAGCCAGACCAAAATTTTGTGTCAAAAACCCCAAAAAAGACTACATCATTGTTAAAAACAAATGTTACGCATATTTGGGCGCAAAATCACTACGGGAACATTAGGTGTTATGGTACTTTATTCGATGCGAAGCAGCGCTTTGTCTAGTCGGATCGACGGTGTTCACACCCTTGTTGCTTCGCAGCTCATCATGGTTCCGTTCGGGGAGATGGTTCATAATTTGTCTAAACTGCATATATGCGTCATTCTAAACCACACAGAGTATTTTACGCGTCACTGGCAATGCAACGCTCTGACCAAAAAAAGGTGTTTCCTACGCTCGGCTAAAACGACATGCAACGTTATAGAAGAACATTATTTTTGCAAATCAGTGCCAGATTGCGTCCACATCTCACACAGAGCCTACACATCAATTTGCGCATGCGGAACCTGAAATAAACGCTTTTTTCGTTTCTCCAGGCAACTAACTACCCTCTTTACGCGACCATTTCCTCGACAGTGATCTCTTGGGTGATGTCTTGGGATGAGTGATCTTTTGGGATGCCTTGGTGCGCTTAAAAGAAATAACACCAAGTTTATGTTTTCCTCATTCTTGATGGTCGGCAGCATGTCATCAAGCGTTACACAGTTCAAGCTTCGTAAGCTAGCTTGAATGGCGCCACATGTTTTGTGTTCTGCACTGTGGTATTATTAGTCAATGTTATGTACAAAATTATGAAATGTGCGTCTTGCCTTGTGCTCTACTTCGACGGAAATAGCAAGGCGTTCTTTTCGATATTGAACACTCCTACGTACAGCCAGCGCTCCACGCTGTGCTGGAAGAAGAAGCGTGCGAGTGCAGAGACAGCAGTTTGTGGCGCCTTCGGGACGTCATCTGCTAAAGCGTGGCGGCTCCGCCGAATAGCACCTGCTTTCTGGTGAGCCTAACTTCACTCTTGGTAAGTGCACACAAATGGAGAGTCAGGCTCAAGATGTTCAGCGCAAAAAGAAGGACACGAAAGAATAAAGTCAACGACACAAACACTGTCAAGGAAATGAATGCCTATTGCAAAACGGAGCATACATAAACCTAAATAACTAGTAATATAATATTGATAACAATAATGCCATAATAATGGTATAAGTGGTTTATTGTTGCAGAACTATGATAAGAGTACGAAAGGCTCTGTAGCAGAGGGCTCAGAAAATTTCGGCTACCTGAAGGTCTTTAACACGCACTGACGTCGTTGTTACTATGGTAGCTTTCAGTGCAAACAAAACACGACAGACTGACCAGTGCAAACTTCTCGACCACACCAATCTCGCAGGGGCAATTTTTTGCACCGAGATTCATCAAATCAGGCTCACGGGACGGCCTTAAACCCTCCCATAGTAGAGTACCTAGTACTCTAAATCGTTGCCCACTTTTCCTAAACACATGTTGCCTCGTCATCTTTGCTAGCGTATCAGAACGTCTATGGGCTGGTGGACACCCGTCATGGCAAGCCAGCCCCCGAAAAAAGCTAGCCTTCAAAGTGTTCGTCCACGAGGGCACTAGTTTTGAAGACGTCGTTGAGGCGACGTCTTTATTAGTAGGTACCGAAGAGGTCTTCTGTGTGCAGCACATTGGAGGCCAGAACTCCCAAGTAACCGTAAACAGTACAGTCGCACTGGTTCAAATCGTCGACTTATCCCATCTCATCATCAGAGAAGAGTGCGTCGCTGTCGCGCCCCAGTGACCCCAAGTCACTCAATCACCGTTCTGTTCTTGCCGTGCAGCGTCCCCAGTGAGGTGCTCACGCAAGCATTGTCTCCTTACGGGATGGTGCTGCACATTAGCAGATGACTCATTGGGTCGCACCCAACCATGACCACTGGGTGCGACATGACCGGATGGAAATGAAGACATCGTCGCCAGTGCCCAAACTGCCTCAAGGTAGCAGGCCATCGAGTTATCTGTGACTACAAAGGGATCCAGCGAGTGACCGTCGATGTGGAGATAGTGGATACTTCCACATGAACTGCACAGCTCCGTTTTGTGAAAGGTGGGGCGTTTATGGAGTTTACGGGAAGGGCTGCTCGCTGCCATGTCGCCGTTGTGGTGACCCGCATGCCGCCGTAGCCTGCACCATCAGGCCGACGTATTCTGAGGCGGCCTCCAAGAATTACTCGCCACTTCAACCAGTAACGCCATCCAAAAATAAGGACGTCGTATAATCGACGCCAGGCCCGGATATTTGCCAGGACGAAGTTGGGCGGATTGCAACGCCACACCAGACGCCACGCCAAACACCCGCAGTGTCTCCAGTCAGTCTAGACCAAGCAGCCCCTCAAGCTGCAGATGATCCATCCAGTGGCCCACAACCAATGGTGATTCCCCCAAAAACAAAGGCCAAGCTCTTGCCATATGAGGTACCTCTCGGTACCTCCTCTGGTGTCGCAGATGGTGACGCGTTACCACCACGTCGCAGATGGTGACGCGATATCTGATGCTCACCCCATGGCGGCTCAGTCTTCTGATAGAACTCCTATCATTGAAGAGACATTGTCCCAAGGTGACGAGTTTTCCATAATCGAGGACTCAAAGAGCACTATGAGTGACGCGGCGACGAGACGACGAGTTTACTTCAAGCGACACCAGCCGGGACAGTCTCGACGCGTTTGTACCAACTCTGCTCAAGAGCCACGGCACCAAGCGCCACCGAATATTGAGCAGTGACTCGGAGGCCCCCAACAGAGACAGAAGTCTCCTCCCGACTTTGACGCATCCCCAGAAGCCCTATGCTTCCAGAGGGTCGCCTGGTCGTAAGAAGTGAATGAGCTGATTGCGGGGCACCCGCTCCCGCGTCTGTCAGAACTGTGCCCCGTCTAGTATCCAGGTTAGTCTTTAGTGTTTATGATGGCTACCTCATTGAATAATATTTCTTTCCGCAAAAAAATTGACGGCAGATCCACGAGGTGAATCATGATGAGATAGGGCGAAGCTCCTGGAAGTAATATCGTGAATTTTTCTTCCATTAATTCGCCTGGCGATATGCGCGCTTCCTCTTTGCTTCCCATTGTCGAACGTTTTCGAGATCTGCTTCGGGACGTTGGCAGGCTGCCTCGGCCTCTCGTTCCCGTACGGAAGGATCTTGCCAAAGCTGACGTGCCACTGCAGCTTCTTGTTCGCGTACGGCGGGATGTTGCCTACGCTGCCTTGCTTATGTGGCTTCTTGTTCCCGTACAGCAGAATCTTGCCAAAGCTGATGTGCCGCTGCAGCTTCTTGTTCCCGTACGGCAGAATCTTGCCGACGCTGCCTTGCTAATGTAGCTTCTTGTTCCATGAGAGCAGGATGTTGGCGGCGACGTCGCGCAGCTTCACGGCGCGCTTCTGCCTCGCGTGCTCCAACTTCAGGGCCCTGTCTGCGAGCGCGCGCCACCACTGCCCTGTGCGCCCGCCCTTCGGCATCCTTATCCATACGAGCCCCACCGACGACAACGAGCATCGGCAACTACAAACCTGTATCAATCTGGTTTTGATTATAAAACCATTGCTTTAGAAAACACCTGGCGTCTTTCGTTAAGCAGCTGGCGTTTTCTTTCTGTTTTCTTTTAGAAACATCTGGCATCTTTCGTTGATTTATTTCATCAATCAACGCCGTTTTGAACAAAAATTTTTCATTGTTTAATCACACACAGAAGAAATTTCACCAGGCACTACCTTGGAGGTGAACAATGGCTGCTACTGGGAATGAGAGATAGCAGAAGTTCGCTTTTAACACTTCTACTTCGACTAACATTTCCTACTGGAACATACCAATGTCTGCTAATGGAGAATGAGAGACAGAAGCGTTTGGCTTTTAGTGAACGCACATGCCCAGAACTTTTTATTGTTCAACAAAGCACAGGAGAAATCTCCCACCGGCACCACTTTGCAGGTCAAAATGTAACCCTTGTTACAAACTGCTACAACGACTACGAGGGACGGACGGGTGCCGCTTTAAGGACCTTCGGCCCTCTAAGGTTTCCGCAGTTAGAGAGAGACAGCAACTTGATTTAAACGTAAGAGAACCCCAGCCCGGGTCTACTTAAAAATAAACCTATCCATCGGACAGGCCTAGAAGTTGCAAATGCTGGAACAGTGTCTTCATTATGTCCGGGGAGGAGTCCACCAGCCACTCCTCCAGGGTCGCAGGTCTTAGGTTTATAGTATGTGCTTGAGCTTCTCGCCCAAGTGTGCGCGACCACCTGGACAATCCCACACAACGTGAGCATTATTCGGGAAGGCACCACATGCCATGCAAGCAGGAGACCCGTCTTCTTCTTGTATGTAGTATGTAGTGTTGCGCAGTTCGATACAGCAGGCTGAGGTGATTAGTGTAGCCGGTGCCGCAAATTGTGATGTTTGGTGCCTTCAGTAATCTAATTTCTCTTCGCTACCCGACGTTAGTGCTTTTAAACAAACGTTTAACTTATACTGCTATTACTCTTAACTCGTTTTACGGGAGTAGGCATCATTATATTTAACTGGGCTTGATTGAGAGGTCCCCATGTTTTTATAATGGCGTCGGTGGAATTCTGGCTCTAGATTGTACCTACTTTTCTTTTCGGAAGACGATACTCAATGTGTATTCGCCTGCACAAGCTGGATGGTGTAATATTTTTTTTTAATTTGGATGTTTTTTTCCAGACGGTCGTCGCCTAATTTTAATTCGAGACTTTAACGTGTGTTAAATACGCGAAACGTTGTGTAAGGTCCTGGCAAGGGTCGGTTTGCTTGGAATTTGCATGAGATACGATGCTTTGTCCAGCATCATATAGCGAAAGCTGTATGATGCTGGACTTGCTGGAATTTGCGTGAGATATGACGCTTTGTCCAGCATCATATAGCGAAAGCTGTCATAAGATCCCTTTTCGGGTCACTCGCAGTTGTTGTCAGCTGCCACCGCCACCGGGGCTCGTAAACAAATCACGCAAAATTAGAAAAACAAACCTTGCACCAATGACACAATGGGGCTCGAACCCTGGTCCGCTGGGTGCCAGCCCAATATTTTACCATGGAGTTACACTGGTGCTTGTAAAGTGATGTCAAACTTGCCTTAGGCAGGCTTGATGTAGGGAAAGCAATCGTGTTAGTACAACTTATTAGGCATTTTACAGCAGCGAAAGAACAACCAGTTGTTGCACAATGTGAATAGCGTAATGAGTGGGTCCTCCAATGCTCTAACCCATTAAAAAAGCTTGTTCTTGTTCCCCTACTAACTGTGGCACATATTCATTTCAGTCAAAATTACTCATCGTCGTCATGCATGGGCACTTGGGACAAAATTTCTAGCAATTGTTTATGGGTACCATGCTTCTCAATAGAATGACAAAAATAACATAGCGAATGCCGGTTTACTACCCAAAAAATTATTAATAATGCACCAGTGGGTACCAAGCAAGGGTGCTTGCAGTAGTTACCCAATAAGTGCTTTGAAAAGGCTCTCAAAGGCCGCTCTTCTAGCTTTTGTTATGACTGTGCTGTGCCTACGGCGCAGACCTGGTGATTTTATTGCTGGATGCGCACAATGCCATACACGGGAATGATTTTCTTTGGACAAGGCATCACGGACAGTCCTCCAGCAGATTCGACCGGGATTATATTACACATGCTTTAGAGGCATTTCTCTCCGACTTCCGTGTTCTGCCCATCCCACCTTCACTTGTGTACATCTCTGACCATCGTTAGATTCTCTTAGAACTCAAAATTCTATTTGCTGTTGCAGACAAACCATGGCGTCTCGATGTTCGTGTCCTCCACAACGCATGCTCTCGGTCAAATTTGTCCCGTACATACAGTTTAATACAATAATGCGTAGAGCGGAATCTGGCGCTAGCGTCTACGCAGGCTCCATCAGTGGTGTGCATATAGTTTCATATAATAATAAATACCTAGGGAGAAGTCTGGCAATGCGATCATGTACATCCATGGGAATTATGGGAAGTACAGGCTTCTGATGGGATAAGGTTACCTAGCGAAATGTCTACAAACTTCTTTTGACAGTTTCAGTTTCGTTCTTCGCTGAACGAGGGTAACGGGGCGAAGAGAAAAGCCTTGAAGCAGCGTCTTTGTTTTTCAAAAAGTCTGAAGACCACTAGGTCTCAAATTTGCTGCGACGTTGGAACTTTACGAGTCGTATTTGACAGCTTAAACGAATCATCGTCCACCCACCGCTGCGCATAGATGTAGCGTCTGATGCCATGCCAGTAAAAGATATTGCCTCGAGTACGAGTTTTTCACGAGTGCATCTAGCCTGCACACGTTTTAAATCGGCTGCAAAACGATGACGACGCTAAGTAGACACGCCGTCACGCTCAGCTGACTCGACTTTACAACAAAATCAGAGGTGCTTTGAGTGCAAACCACATAGACAGACGCACCCAGCGTCGCAGAAACGAAATCATAAGTGTTTCTCTCTAAATACTGTACTGTTATCTGTGCGTCCATCCATGCATCTGTCTGTGTGTCCGTTCATCCATCTAGTCAACACTCCAGTACCCCCATGTCGCATCTTTTCATTATATATCACGCATATAGAAGCACCGCCATCCAGCGGACATACAAGGACTAAACGAAAAGTGGCACACACCCACATTCTTAAGGCTTGCGCTTCGTGTCTACTTGGCACCTTTAACCATCTTGAGTTCACGGTATATACTAGTTCACTGTGTTCATGGCACTGCGGCCCAACGCTCGCTATACCCGGCGAGTATAACGTAGCAACCTTTGCTTGTCATATAATGCTAAATGTACATGCCAATGGCTGCTAATGGGGAATGAGCGGCAGGAGAATTCGGCTTTTAGTTAATGCGCACGCTGCGAATTTTTTATTGTTCAACCACGCACAGGAGAAATCTCCCACCTTCACCCCATTGCAGGTCAAAGCGTAAGATATGGTACGCACTATTACGAGGGACGAACGGGTGCCGCTTTAAGGAGGTTCGCCCCGTAAAATATTTCAATAAATCTTCGGTTGTTGCATGGTGATCAGCGCCCCGCGCGTGATCTGGCCTGCTATTTCTTAGGCACCGCCCCGCCGCGGTGGTCTAGTGGCTAAGGTACTCGGCTGCTGACCCGCAGGTCGCGGGTTCGATTCCCGGATGCGGCGGCTGCATTTCCGATGGAGGTGGAAATGTTGTAGGCCCGTGTACTCAGATTGGGTGCACGTTAAAGAACCCCAGGTGGTCAAAATTTCCGGAGCCCTCCACTACGGCGTCTCTCATAATCAAATAGTGCTTTTGGGACGTTAAACCCCACAAATCAATTATTTCTTAGGCACCAAGATACGCTATTTACTACCAAATGCACGGCTTAATTCTTAACCGCAAACACTTAACGTGCCTCCATTTTACTAAACGGCAGTAGTATTTTATCGACACGCGCAGCAGGTTTGTCCCGATGGGAGGAGGAGGAGGAAAAAACCTTTATTGATGCTGGCTGTGCCAGATAGCCATTATCCCCACCGGGCTGGTTGACATCCCTAGTCCGGGACGTCATTAGTCGAGGCCGCCACCCGAGTCTGCTGGACTAGAGTTCGCTGTTCCTCTAGTGTGGAGCTATTGAGTAGGGTCGTCTCCCAGTCCACTTTGGTGGGGTTGGGAATGGGGGTTATTTTAGGTTCATTTGGCAGGCCCACACCATATGGTAAGTGTTGGCCACTTCCCCACAGTGCTGGCACTGTCCACTTATTTTTGGGTCGTAATATTTGAGTATGGCTGGACAGAGCAGCGTATTTGTCTCTAGGCGCCGCAGGATGCGCTCCTCCGTTTTCGAGAGTCCCTTCGCTGGTGCGGGATACAAGCGGCGTTGCTCAATGTAGTATTCTTTGATTTCTCGAAACCATGTTAAAGGTGTGGAACGTTCAGGTCTATCAGGGGAACGGGGAGTTTCCCGGGAAGTAAGCACGCGGGCCGCTGCATGTGCAGCCTCGTTACCCTGTAGACCCTGATGTCCCGGAGTCCATATAAGACGTTTTGGGGTAGGATCGCGGTTCCTGATGCTGAATTTTAAAAGTCTATTAGCTAATGGAGAGATTTCTCCTGCAAGATAGCTCTCGCAGGCTCTTTGAGAGTCTGTAACTATTTGTTTTGAGTTTGAATGGGATACTGCCAGTGCAATGGCCACCTCCTTCACCTTACTTGAGCTGGTGGCTTTGAAAGTGAGGCCGTCCACCTGCGTTCCTTGATGTATTACCGCCGCCGGGTAGTATCCCCTAGCTGACGGCCCGGCCACATCGACGTAATAGACCCCATTACGGGCGCCAAGCCGTTGTTCAAGTGCCTCAGCGCGCGCTTGCCTTCTACCCTGGTGCGCCTCCCTGGTAATATTGCGGGGAAGCGGGGACACCCAGAGTTTTGTTCTCCAAAGTTCAGTAATACGCTCCGCGTTTTCGATTTCGCATTCGTGCCGGATCAAGAGGCGGTCCAGTAGGCGCCACCCAGGGATGGCGCCTGCGTAAGATGCGTATAATGATTTGTGACGTGGGCTTCTCGGAGCTCTTTTATAGTGTTAAAGACTCCCAATGCAGAGAGTTTCTGATTTGAACTGCTGATGGGTAAATCATGTGCGTGCTTAATTACTTTCCTAAGAATAGCATCGACTCTGTTCTCTTCGTGTTTAGTCATTCGTAGGTACGGTATTGAATATAGAATACTGCTAGTTACAAAAGCATTGGTGAGCCGAATCGCGTCCCTTCCTCGTAGCCCCCCGTGCTTGTTTAACACTCGGCGGATCATGTGCCCTACCTGTTCTCCAATTTTTCGTAGCTTGTCTAGCGTGGTGCTGTTTTTTGTTCTGTTGTGAATCAGAAGGCCAAGGATTCGTAGTTCTAAAACCTCTCGTATTGTTGATCCTGATACCATCAAGTTCAGGGTCGTCCTATCTTTAATGTTTTCTCTGATATGCAGGAATTCAGATTTGGTTGGAGCGCACTGCAACCCACACTGGGCCACATAGTCCTCCACAATGGAGGCGGCCTGCTGCAGGCGGTCTTCAATTTCTCCTAAACTGCCCCGATTCGTCCAGATTGTTATATCATCGGCGTATATTGCATGATATATTCCTTCCACTACTGCAAAAGCTTGCGGGAGCTTCATCATGACAATGTTGAATAGCAGCGGAGACAGGACAACTCCTTGCAGCGCTCCCCGCGTCCCCATTTTGAATGGTCCATGTTCCTCGTTATCTATGCGAATGAACGCTAGTCTCTCAGAGAGGAAGTCTCTCATGTAGAAAAATATTTTCTTACCGCAATGGACACTACTCAAGTTCTTCAGGATGCTTTCATATTTAACGTTGTCGAATGCGCCTTTGAGGTCGAGTGCAAGAATTGCTCTGTCGTTGTGCGTCGAGGGAATGGGTTGGATAATGTCTCGTTTTAGTTGCAAGAGGATATCTTGCGCCGACAGGGGTGGCCTAAAGCCAAACATGGAATCTGCGAAATGCCCCTTGCTCTCGAGGTACGTGGCGAGACGGTCTCTAACCGTTGTTTCCATCAATTTGCCGGCACATGAAGTTAATGATATAGGTCTGAGGTTGTCCGTGCTGATTTGTTTGCCTGGTATGGGGATGAATGTGACAACTGCTGTTTTTCATTCAGTTGGCAGTGGTTGGCCATCCCAGATCGCGGTAATGTACTGCAATAGATGCCGATAAGAATCGTCTGACAGATTTGCTAACAGTTTTACCATGATCAGGTCTTGGCCCGGGGCAGTGCCCCTGTGCATTTTTTTTCAGTGCTGCTTTCAGGTCGCACAATTCAAAAGGGGCATCGAGCTGACTGTTTTCTCTACCTACGTATTTATATTCGTTCCTGTTGGGATCCGTAGTGCGACATAGGTATCTAGCACACAAATCATCAGCCAGCTGGGAGTTGGTACCCTGAAAACTGTGCAGGGCTCGACGGAGCTGCTTTTGCGCTTCTCCTCGGGTTTGGGCGGGGTCCACGAGAGTTCGATAAAGGCGCCATGCTTTCCTTGTATTCATTTCTTTAGCTACAACATTGCATCGTTCTATTCAATTGGATTCGTTCAGTTGTGCAGCATATTCATCCGCTTGCTTACTCAACTTGGCTATTCTAAGTTTAAGCTTGCGGTTGAATTTGTTTTTCCGCCAACGTTTAGTTAAGCTTCTGCGGGCGTCCCAAAGGTGGAGCAGGTACTTATCGACGGCGGGGGTGTCTTCCGTTGTCTTTATAGTTTTAAGACACTTGGAACTGGCTGCAAGGAGCTGTTTTGCCCATCCCGTAGATCCTCCCGCCCCTGGCACAGAAAGGATCACCTGTGAGCGGAAGGCTGTCCAATCTGTCAGCTTAGCTTGGCTTAGCTTGGTTTTACGGCCTATGTTGCCGGAGAGTGTGATTCTGAGGAGACAGTGATAACTGCCGAGCGTTTCTTCCAAGTTTTCCAATGTTGCATAGGAAATGTTCTTAGTCAGTGATAGATCCGGGCAAGTATCTCGGTTTACAGAATTCCCGATTCTAGTGGGTTTCATTGGATCTGTGAGAAGCGATAGACGAAGAGTGGATATGAGTTCTGCCAATTTCCTTCCCTTGGGGACTTCGCGGGTGTAACCCCAATGAAAGCTGGGGGCGTTAAAGTCACCCAAAATCACCAGTGGGTTCTTATCTGCTTCCTTAATCGCTTCATAAAACATTTCGTGGAAGACACATTGCCTAGATTTTGAATAACCGTATACATTTAGAATGTACAAGCTAGGATCTCGTCTTTTATTGGGAAGGACTTTGACCATTGTGTATTCATGCGCCTTTGACAGATCAAGGTCTATCTGACAAGCGGTATACTCCTTGTGTACGAGAACACAGGTGGACGCACTTCCCTGAAATGAGTTGTAACCAGGCAATTTCGCCTGTAAGCCGGTTTCCTGTAGCACCAAAACTGCAGGGGTAAAATGTTGATTCTGCAGGAAAAGGTTAAGTGTGGCCCACTTTTTCCTATCTTTAAACCCCCTGCAGTTCCACTAGAAAATATCGAGTTGCTGCTGTTTAGAGCTTTTATTATTATGTTTAGAATTGCCTGCCATCATGAATTTATTATTGAGGAGGTGTCATTTTCGCCACTGCAGCCAGCGTGGGAGCCTGGGGAGGCGTGGGGGACTCAGTTTGGTTTGTTAACGACTGGGCTATATTGCTCTCGGATTCAGAATTTGCCAGGTTATGATGAACAATTTTGCGTCAGGGTTGTTCTGTGGTCTTAATGCTAGTTTTGAGTTCATCCAATTGGGGTGTGAGCCAATTTTGTATGGCTTGTAGTACACTGGCTGTGAGAATTGGCAAAACGGTTTGATTGAGGTCTTGCATAGCGGCTTGAACTGATAGGTTCAGCTGCTGCTGAATAATGTCTTGTACTGTAAGCTTGGTTTGTTCTGGGATCATTTTGCTCTGCTCCTCAAGTTTAGCTTCTAATCTGCTTAGTCGACCTTCTATGTCGTTCGAAGCACCTACTACAGTTTTAGACACACTAGTATTACCCGATACGTCTGACTGAGTGTCTTGCTGACTGAGTGTCCGAGCAGTCGGAGGTGTGCATAGCCACCGGTTCGGACGGTGGTGGAGGAGTTGCAGCCTGCGACGCATTCAGCACCCGATTTTCGCGTTCCAGAGTTTGAATGCGTTTTTTCATGGCTTCCAATTGTTTTAAAATTTCAGGATTGGAGGGGGAGGCAGTGGTGGTGGTGGGAGACTGAGAGGAGACCCCTACCCAATCGCTCACCTGTTTGGGCGGGTTTGCCAGTGACGAGAAATCCTCGGCGCCGAAGGTAGGCGGCCTCGACTTCTGTCCGGTTGGGGCATTGATCGGCTTGGGCTTGTTATGCATGGGCTTCGCTTTTTTGTCAGTCCTGAGAGCTGCTGAGGGCTCTTCTTGCTTGTTTTTTAGTCCATGTTGCCGCGGTGTTAGAGCGGGCTTCCACGCCTTCCGGAATTTTCCGGTGCACTGCGCTGAGCCGGTGAAATGGTTTTCACCGCATATGAGGCACTCGGGTTGACTGTCGTGCTTCGCTGGGCCCTCCAGAGTGAGTTCCACCTTCGCACCACACTGAATGCACCGCTGATTGTCCGGATTGGGGCACGCATCCGGTCTGTGGCCCACCGTTCTACACCGGTAACATGCCGGAACCGTTTTCTTGTAGTAGCGCACTGGCACGTTTTCAAAGCAGTAGTGAATGAATCTAGGAACGCGGCGTCCTTTGAAGGTCACCACTGCAGCATTGGATGTTCCGAGTTTCCGCACATACAAAATTTCGCCCTCGATCCACTCGAGCTTGCGTCTAAGGGATTTTGAAGTTTCATTGTCTGCGATGGTGACGACACCCTTGCAGGTTTCTCAGGCTGATTTCAAATGTCCTTGAAATGGTACCTGGCGGTCCCCGATCGTCAGCGTGATGTCCCCGATGAGCTTCGAGGCCAGGCTTTCCGTTTTCACACCTACAACAACGATGTTTTGGTCCCACACCGGCCACACGGATATACCAGCGTTCGTGTTGCCGGTGAAGCGTTGCACTGCTGTGCCAATCCCGCCTGGGCCGAACGCAGAGTGCAGATCCTTGGTTATTTTTGGTTTAAGCACAATAACCAACTCGTCCGACCGGATTCGAGGCGTGTGTGTTGGCTTCCACGTCGCCAGCTGCCACGGGCACTCAACGCAAGCTGCGGGTGTTGATCTTGTTTTGCGAGCCTGTGGCTGGGCGGCGGCCATCGAGCCTCGGGGCTTCATTTTAGCGAGCTTCTCTTGCAGTTGGCGAACCATGATCGAAAGATATTCGTCTTCACCTGGTATGGGGTCTTTCCGTGTTTCTGCTACCTCGATGTCAACCCACTGCATCGTGCTGGGGTCGTAGCCTGTCTTCGTGGACGCTGCCATGGCTGGGCAGCCCGGGCGTAAGCCTCATCGGCGTTAGGCTTAGCCGGGCTCGGGCGTCGCGTGGTGTTCAACCAGTCGTAGATTGGCGGAAAATGGGCCTACCTGGATAAAATAGGTATCCAGAGGTTCCTGATGGCTTCGCCGAAACGCTGAAACCAGTTTCTTGTGGATATTTGCCAAAAGTCCACAACATTCGACGATTTCCGACGGAGCCGACGTGACATGCGTCTCACGTGCGCGCTGAAACGCCGCGTCCTCTCCCGATGGGGACATTGTCAAAAGCCGCAGTGTAGATACAACGGCGGCTCTTCTGCTTCCTCTGGTTTCTCCAGCCCGTCTAGCACGATTGAGACATGTCTCGTGGAGCGCGATAATGGCATCGTTTTTGCCTGGTCACCTCCGTGACTTTATGTGGCGTCTTGGATGGAGAGTCATCGTTTCCTGGGCATAATAATCTACAGAAGTCTTTCGTGGAGCCCACATTGTGCGTACTTGAAGAAGAGACTGCTATCTATTGTGCATATCATGAAATTCTTGTGCGGTAAAGCATGGGGAACTTCTGTGGCCTCCATGCTACAGCTGTACAGGGCCCTATTTCTGGGTCTATTGCGCTACAGCTTGCCGGTACTGACTAACACTTGCAAATCGAATACTCATTCATTGGAGAGTTAGCAGGGTCAGGCACTGCGTATCTGCCTAGGACTGCCCCGATGCGCTTCTACTTATGCCACAATCATGCTTGCCAAAGACCATCCGGTCAGGACATATATAGTTGTGGATTGCCTCAGAGCGCACATTCGACATGCTAGCCGTGTCCCCGACCACCACTTGGCCCTTCTACCTTCCGGAAGACCACGTGCTACGTTTTCAGACGTCATAGCCAAGCACCTAAACAGCATTCCATCAGGATATACGCCAGCTGCGAGAACGGCATGTCCTTTGTGGTGCCTCGACCAGCCGCAAGTACGTCTAGAAATTCCGGGAATCAAAAAGAAAAGCAGTCACTCTAGAGTAGCATTGAAGCAAGCAACACTGCTATTATTACATGAGTTGTACTTAGATCGAACGAAGATATACACTGATGGGTCCGTCTCGTCCAGCAGCTCATCAGGTGCCGCTGTAATTCCGGCTGCAGAAATGACAATCAAGTTTAGGTTGTCGCATATGACTACATCTACGGCATCAGAGCTTGCTGCTATAAGGGCTGCTTTACAATATCTCATTCAAGAACGTCCGGGAAAATGGGTCATATTCTGTGATTCGAAGGCAGCACTTCAGAGTTTGCAGTCTGCCATGCGTAGGAGGAGTCTTGACCAACTGGTACAAGAAATAAGACATTGCCATCATGAAGCTCTAGCACGAGGGCATGATATTATATATCAATGGCTGCCTGGACATATCGGTATTACCGGAAATCAATTAGCCGATGATGCAGCCCACTCAGCCCATGAAGAAATTAGTGTAGTTTCGATTCCTCTATCAAGGAATGATGCGGCAAGACAACTTTACCTGCTGGCTCGAGATCTCACATGCACGTTCTGGTCGTCTACCAGCTTCCAAAGGTGTCAATTTTATGAACTGGATCCTTCGCTCAAGCTAAAGCTACCATCACAACTTTCCCGCTCCGATGCGACACTGTTATGCTGCCTTTGGTTGGGTGTTGCATTTACAAAGGTGTACTCCTTTCGCATTGGTATGGCAGACACTCCTACATGCGACTACTGCGGAGCTGAAGAGACCATCGAACACGTCCTGTGCAGCTGCGCTTGCTACGACACACAGCGATGCCAGCTCCGGATGGTTTTGAATCGACTTGACCCAGGACCATTTTGTGTGCAGAAGATACTAGGACCTTGGGCATCTGCCTCAGTTGCGCAGAAAGCAACTAAAGCACTGCTACTTTACCTTAAGTCCACAAACCTGAGCGACCGCCTGTAGACTGTGGGTGCTCCCCGAGTGTGCTCGTGATTGTGTGTACCTTCTCATTTTTCTGCAACCTCATTTCTCCCCTTTATCCCTTCGCCAGTGCAGGGTAGCAAACCGGATGTGCGTCTGGTTAACCTCCCTGCCTTTCCTTGCATCTTTATCTCTCTCTCTCTCTCTCTTGGATGGAGAGTTCTCCCAACACGGGACAGACTGGAAAAGTGGGGTATGGTCCCATCTTCCACTTGTCCTAACTGCCCGTTACAGGAGTCTTACCAGCATATGCTGCCGCATTGTGTCATTGCAAAGGTGTTTTAGAAGTCCGTTAGCAATAGTTTTCGTGGCGTAGGTGTTAGTCGCTATGTAACATCTGGTCACTGCTCGCGTAGCCGCTTTGCACGCCATCTAATAGCTGCGGGAGCTTTTTCTTGGGGACGTAAGAGGTGCGAAGCTGTTGCGACAGGTCATCATCGTCGTGCTCTCTTTCCGATTTTGGAACGGCTCTGCTCTGAACTATTACCGTTTCTGTCGGAGGAATGGTTCTTTCTTTGAGAGGAAGAATTTCTGCGACAATGGTCGTGCCTCTTTCTGTCCGTAGTTGACAGACGTGTTTGATTAGTGTTCCACCTTACCTGGTTCTTATATCCAGGTCACCTGTCAATGTTATATTAGGGCATGCAATCTGTATGTGTTTACTATTTCTATGTGCTTGTGTATGCCCCGTATGGGTGTGAGTTCTTGTATATACGCACTTATTCTAACGCTGCAAGTTATGTAATATTTATGAGCATTGATACCTGTTGTACATATTTCCTAGCATCTTTACCAAGTCCTGTTGATTATGTACATATAAAATCATGTACATTGTCCATATTATGATTAGTGTATATATGTTGTGTATGTAGTTATTAGTACCATGTACTATGAACGCCCTAGAGACTTAGACACTATTGTTTAATTGTGTAATGTATGTTGTGCTTTGTCATTTGTTTGTTATTGTGCTTGTTGCACAGACGCTCGTTCCTTAAGTCTGTTGCGTCCCATGGTAGAATTAACGTTTTCTAAAACCACCAATAAATCTTTATGCCATATCTGGAACGCAATGGCCGAGCAATGCATACCCTGATGGTTGAATTTCTTCAGGTTTCACTATTGCTGCCTGATCACAAAAACTTTTTGCAATATTGTTTGCATTCAAATTATTAAAGCAAGTTTCAATTATTGTTCATATCTTTTTGTTTTACACTAGGAAAAGAAACGTCACGGATCACAAGAACTTAATCCATCCTAAGCGGATCCGACGCCTGTACTTCCCATAATTCCCATGGGGGTAACAGCACCGCTGAAGGAGCCCGCGTTGACACCAGCGCCAGATTCACCTCAAGATAATATTTTATCAAACTCTACGGCAGCGCGTGTGCCCCCATGGGAATTATGGGAACTACAAGCTTCGTATGCGCTTCTGATGAATTACTTTCTTGATATTCGTGACACTTCTTTTCCGAGTGTAAAACAAAGTATTATGAACTTATATTTATTTGAAACATAATTCAATTATTAGTACTGTTGCGACTCCGGGTCTCGTGGGTTTCAGCTTGGTAGTGGTCCCAGTCCTAGGACCCATCGTCAAACAAGTTGGATGAGGCGCTCGTAAGAACGACAACAATTTATTTGCATGATTAGTAACTGAGAATTCGAAAAGAGGTGATCAAGTGATCAAGTAGAAGTCAAGAACTGTACAGGGGACGTAATTTGTCAAAATGGTTGATTGGGCGAGTTGGTGATGCGTCAGCAAACCATCAATCGCTTTGTCCGATAAGGAGCTAGCGTTTTTAAACATTAGCAGATGCCGTAGAAGTTAACTAATCAATGTAAAGCACAGTAAGCGATGGTAAGGTAGGGCTGACGCACTAAGATATTCTATCGGTGTTGCCATTTTTGGTCTATGCTTTGGTGTTATCGTATGTGCCTTGACACTGTATCATCTTTTAGTATATATTTCATATTTTTTCCGAATAAACTTTCAGTTGGTAGTTAGCGCTTGTCCCTGTCTTTCCGTCTGCTTCAACGTTGTGCGCTTCCATTTCATAATTAGTCATGTACAGGGGAACTGTTGAACTATAGAACTTGAAATATACTAAAGTCTTCCGCTTATATAGCGCCGTGTTGCCAAGCCAACCCTGGGCGCATTGTTCATGGCTTCAGCCAATACGGCGCTCGATGGTCTAGGTGCTCCACCCATGAAGGCGCGGAAAGACAACACACAATGCACGTGGAGAGAGCACAGTCTACACGATGCGCAAATACGGTCATAAACGCATTGCACCGACGTTTTGCACACATCTCAAAGATTTCGTGCACGTTTGATGATCTTAGATGAACTCGGTCTCCAGAACTCTTCCGGCAGTTTGGTGAGGTTCAAAAAACCAGCGGCCGGTACACGTGGCAAACTTGCCCGACTGCGTTCGGGTAGGACCATGTAGTGGCCTGACAGCTTCTCCTCAAAACATTCTACTCCGTTCAGCCGATCCTATGGAAAAAGGGGGAAGAAAGAGCGGTTGACTAATTTCTCGTCGTCGAAGCGCTAAGGCGGGCTCACACAATGCTGCAGCAGATAGTGTCTTTTTTCTTTCCTTCAACCACACATTCCCTCCTTCGTTGTTTGCTGGAAGGCGCGGCTTAGCTGCGAATTTCTGGGACTTCGCTTTGCCTCCCGAGGTGCAGCCACAACCTGTCTTGGTTTAAGTTTTCAACACAAACTGCAAGCACCACGCTGGTTCCGGTCTCTCTAGATCCACGGTGACCTTGAAATTGGCCCAGCTGCCTCCTTGTTTGCCTCAAAAGCCTTGCATAGAGTCGAGCTCACAATGGTCTTACTTGGCTCGTGTGTTTTCTTTGTGCGAACTGGACGTGGACCCCTCGTTCACGTTTTGCTGACAGAAAATCAACCCGTCTTGACGGCACATTCTTGCTTGGAATGCGTCGAAATATTTTCGTCCAGTTCACAAAGGCCGAAACACTTCAATAATGATGACGGTCATAACAGTCTCCCGCACGGGGGAGTGAAGATCTTGATGGGCTGAGGTTCGCAGCCATAGTTCGGATAGATCAGCGCGGACGTCTGGTCGGGAAAGACTGTCCTTGATGAAGTAGTGAACACCTGCTTCATTTCGGCTCAGCAGACATCACATACGTGCATGAAAACTTAATGCTCTTTATACACAAGAGCCGGACAGTCGATACCACCATGCGCAAATTACGTGCGGTCGGGGATCAGGTGGGCCGCATGGTCTGCCGAGTCTCTAACAAGCAAAGGGGTCTCAGACGCCGCGATGCTCTACGCCTCCCCAACGCTTTTGTGAGCAGTCAAATTCTTTATTCGACTCCCCACCTACGTTGGCGCAAATGCGATGAGAACACGCTGGACAGCATTCTCCGAAAAATATACAAGCACGCCTAGACCTCCCGATCACGACGTCTAACCAACATCTTGCAGAGCTGGGCATGACCAACACGTACGAGGAACTTAAAGAGGTCCATCTCAACAACCAGTACCTGCGGCTTACCAAGTTGCACGCTGGGAGATTTCTCTTACGTCGCCTCCATATATTTTACACCTAAAATGCAGAGGAGCGGACCACGATCCCAGAGGACTGGCGTGGAGCGGTGGTTATCCAGCCTCTGCCCCAAAATATGGCTAGGGGGACTCACGAAGGCAGGCGAACTGCGCGGGTTACAGCTTTTCAGGGACGCTATAGGTCCCGTCTTGGAGTCTTGTATACGGACGCGTCCGGCCCTCACCTTGGGGGGTGGTACACGGCGGCTGTAGTCCATCAAAACCTGCCTGTCCAAGGGCTCACATTTCGAGCCACGGACATCACTCATGCGGAGGAAGTCGCCATAGCTCTCGCCGCAGTGGACCCCGCATCTTGGTTTGTTATTACCGATTCGTGGAGCGCGTGTCAGAATCTTGCTAAAGGTCGTATCACCGTTCGCGCTGCTTGAATCCTTAAGCACTGTGATTACATGAACCGCCCGAATACACGTTCCGTCATCTGGACTCCAGCTCACGCAGGACTAGGTGGTAACGAGGCTGCCGATGCCTCGGCCCACGTGCTTGATTTCCGGTACCCGCCTCGCCCTTCATCGCCCGATGATCCAGAACCTAATCCGGTAACCTCCTTTCGCGAAATTACAGCGATGTACAAATCAAACAGGCTCCGATTTCTGCCCTCAGCGCCGGGCCTGACTAAGTCTGACGAGCGCTGGCTCTTGCGTTTTTACACCAACACAGTATTGTGCCCGGCTATACTTAAGCACTTCAATCCGGTCTTCTCCGGGGAATGCCCGCACTGTGCCCATCCGCTTGCGGATTTTTTTTCACATGGTGTGGGCATGCCCTTCTAACCCGGCGGTCCCCCCAATCACTTCCCCTACACCCCTTACCCGAGACAGCTGGGAGGCTGTCCTGCTCGTCTGCTCGGCCTTGGCGGGCCAAAGAGCCCTCCTGGTAGGGCGCATGACGCTGCAGAAGCCATAGGGGTTCCGGACTAGGTACTCTTCCTAGAGCTTGTAAAGGGTCGGCCCTTAAGGTCGTCCCTCTCTCTCAAATGTAAATAGTTACAGTAAATGATTTTCACTACCACCACCACCTACATTTGAGTGAAACAGGATAACAACACTGGAAGCCAACCCAACCTGAAACCTTGAACGTAATCCACACGAGTTCAAAGAACTCTCAAGTGCAACAAAACAAACAAAAAAACCTAATCAATGGCCCTCGTCTAGGTCAGGAAGAAAAATATTGCAGAACTCTTGAGAATGCCGTTTGCGTCGGGGACAGCGACTCAAACCCTCAGCGTTGCCGTGGGGTATCCCTCTTTTTGAAGCGTATGTGAAACGTATACTGTTGCAAAATGAGGCTTCAACGCAGCAGGTGGCCATTTTTGGAGGTCAAAGGCAGTAAAACCCCGAGAAAGGACAATGCTCCACCTCTACAAAACTCACTTGGTAATCTAGTAGCTAGTTTTCCGAGCTGCCTTCACTAGGCTTTACCACCCTAGCCTAAACAGGGCACTTGCAAAACAATGAAAAGCTGAAAACGAAGAATTCTCGCATGTGTTTTCTTTACGCACGAAGAAAAACTTAAGCCTTCATGCCAGTTCTTTGCGCACGCTATAACCTAAGCTTAAACGTTACCGTTTCTTCACGTCTCTAGTAGGACACACCTTTAATGACTCAAATCTTTCACCCTATAGATTCAGCTGCATCTTATAACTGTTAAAAATGTTGCTCTAACCTCGAGTTTTGGTAACGCGTAACGCTCCGCTTAAACTGTCGCATGATACGTAAGCATTCTATCAAAACCCAAGTCACGAAACTAAGCTTTGCGTAATAGTCCTGTTTGGTTATTGTTACTTTATCATGCCAGCACCTCGGATAAATAACGCACTGGGTTCCTTTAGGCGTGTTATCACCACTCTACTCCCATTTATAGAGCGTTGTAACATTTCGCGACTAAACATACGCTCCGTACCTTAAAAAATCGTCTGAACGTGCATTTGATTGTAACTGTACAGCATTCCTCGTTTAGCACGAACACTTTGAAGCCAGTCTTTGTTTTCTGCTCAACCCTACTTACAAAATAAAACACTGCTTCAAAGGTTCAAAACTGGGGGAATATTTAAAAAAGCTCCTTTCCAGAAACTCCGGGTCGCATTCTGTGAAAAGCTTGCAGCTGACCTTCGCGCTTCTAGTCTTGCACGTGGCAGTCGTGTTCTCTGCCGCTTTCGAGATCGGCAGAGGCCACAATGAGCACGAGCTCCTAGATGAAATTTGCCATCACGCCTCATTCCTGATATCGGCTGGCTCTCATTGTGACACCGAAGATTCCTGAAGTGCGGGGGGAAGAATCGCCATTGTCTTTTTCCAATTGGTTGCACCCTGAATTTAGGACCAGCAGCCTTTCTTTTAGGAACTTGTCGACACCTTTGTCGACGCAAACCTGTTCTTTTCAACCGCGCCTCCCTTCTTGGGGACGCGTGTTCCTTTCCGCTACTCGCCCCGCCGCGGTGGTCTAGTGGCTAAGGTACTCGGCTGCTGACTCGCCGGCCGCGGGTTCAAATCCCGGCAGCGGTGACTGCATTTTCGATGGAGGCGGACATGTTGTAGGCCCGTGTGCTTAGATTTGGGTGCACGTTAAATAACCCCAGGTGGTCAAAATTTCCGCAGCCCTCCACTACGGCGTCTCTCATAATCAAATGGTGGATTTGGGACGTTAAACCCCACAAATCAATCAATCTTTCCGCTGCTCCTCCATCGCCAATTTTGCCTGACAGCCCGCCTCTAAGGTCGTTTTGTTGAATTGACCGATGGGCAACCCTTCCGTTTTCGCTGCGGCCTTCCCTCTGCCTCCAACTTTTACAAAGCCGCACGTCCCCGTTTCTTTCTTTTTTTTTGCGGTGACGCTTATGTACAAGCTTTCTTCGGTTGTTACAGACTTCCCTGGTTGTATCATAAGCAATATCACAGTTCAGGTGTGCCAGTGTGCCAACCTTTCTGCCGCTTTTGCCCTTCAATTTTTACGCTTCATTGATTTGTCGGGATGATTTATCTGCGCTACCACTCACAAAACCAGACGCTGGGTCCTCCACAGATCTAAACTCTTGAAAACTCGCGTCCCTCTCGATTTTTGGGTAGTTTTTAGCGCCCGGCTGATCGCTTACGTGCCGCTGCACGAGGCATGTCACTAACACCTCACAAGCTCTCTTAATGCTGCCGATATTAGGCTTTTCTTTGAAACGATCCTCTACCAAACGTGCGTCTGTTGGTACACCCACTACAGCCTCACAATGTACTTTCTCGCCCTCTGTGGCATTTCCCACGCTATGTGTAGGAAATACTTTCAAGAGTACCTCGCTCTCTCTGGCAGTACTGTTGGGTTTCAGTAGGGTTATGTCTTCACTGCATTTAGGACTTCCTTCGTTGTACTCTCTTTCAACATCCGAAAGGTCATTCTCTTGCTGAGGCTCGAGCGTGGTCTCCAGCTCATCAATCGGTTCAATGGCCCCATCAGGGCGACTGGAACCAGCCTTGGTCTCACATGGAACACCTTTTGGACTTGCTACAGTTTCATTTCAGCCACCATGGCACTCTCTACATGCACTACCTTTGCAACATCAAAGAGTCGGGTACCTTCCCTTGGTGCAATTACACGAACAGCGACCTGTTGTTCTTTTCACCTTGCCGAAGAATCACTTTGCATGTCGCACTCATAGAGACGGATACCTTTCTCGGGTGGTACCTCTCACACAGCGGATTTCTCGGTGACCTCACACTGCACCGTATTTACCAATTCATTGCACTTTTCGGGCTTCACACATACCTAACATATACACGGACAAAGACGCTTCCGATTATGTGTCCGAATTTCACGTTGCCTCCTTTCAAAGTCTTCGTCTAATGCTCGCATTTTAGCCTCGTGTATACGTATCCTTTCGGCTTCTTCTTCATTTTTTTTGTAGGGGGGGGGGTGGCTTCCTCTTTTCTCTGGGCTTCCCTTTTCTCAATCTCCATTACATAACCTGAGAGTTCCTCATCGGCTATTGCTGTCCCGATGATCCGCTCGATCAGTTCTGTTCTTGTTGGGGCGTCCGACACATCCAGTTTCAACTCCTCTGCGATCCCTGGCAACACGTGTTGTCTCAAGGCTTTCAGATTCATGACTGCTTCTGGTACCATTCTCTGTTCCGCGAATGGTTCCTGTCTTACAAATAATTAACCCTGATAACGACATCCCTAGTTTTCTGCCTTGCCTCAATTTACCTGGTAACTTAGCCTGAAAAAACTTCCTTATAGGCTCTCACACGGAATCCTGTTGTGTCACTGTTAACCTTGCCGTCATCCCCAGACTATAGCTTCTACAAGCTATATCACAATTCTCTGCCTGATGCAAGTTATTTGTTGACCCAATGACTAAAACAGCTCAGTCACCGTTAACCTTGCCGTCACCCACAGACCAAAACCTAAACAAGCTATCTCACAATTATGTGCCGGACGCAAGGTATTTGTCAACCCGATGACTAAAACAGCTGTGTGTTAACCTTGCCGCCACCCACAGACTATAGCTTATTCAAGCTATCTCACAATCTGCCTGACACCAGTTGCGCAATGACAAAAAATCTATTTTCCCTACCAGCATTTACTCACACATTTGTAAATGCTGGTAAATTTTAACAGAGAAAGTCAGCACTAACCCGGCTCGCAGTCATGCCTGCAGCGTCGTGCAATCAGCAGTGCCTTCCGGTTGCCTCTCGAAGTCGGAGACCTCGTGTCATCCCAGAAGTGGCATTCAGCTGCCTCTCAGGTGAATGAGCTCAGAGCATCCGACCGTTGTCATCCAATCGCCTCTTGAGGTCGATGGGGTCGTAGCATCTGACTGCTGTCGTCGAGTCATTGCTACCTGGGTTGACGTCATCCCACCACTACCACCAGTTGTTGCGACTCCGGGTCCCACGGGTGTCAGTTTGGTAGCGCGCCCCCGTCCTAGGACCCATCGTTCACGCTTTGCCGACAGGAAATCAACCCGTCTTGACGGCACATCCTCGCTTGGAATGCGTTGAGATATTTTCGTCCAGTTCACCTAGGCCGATACACTTCAATAATGATGACAGTCATAACAGTACGCTAACTTTCTTGCAAAACGTTGGCAGATCCGACGTACAATGGGAATCGATGATATGCGAAGCACTAATGAGAAATGTATATGTCACTTTAAAATAAGCACAACGTTACGAGGTGGAGGTAAATGATGCCATACATGACTTCCATGTCATGATTATTGAGTTTAGATGTGTCAAAGACCTTCGTCATTTATTCACGTCCCGTGATACCCAATATAGTATATGTGGAGCTAGCTAAACGGCCGCGAGCGCACTATGAGCGTGATGTGTTGTCATGTTCTACCGTGACACGCGTGTCAGGATTACCATCTTTTCACCAGTCATATATTTGGTCATGTATTGACGTCAGGTAACACCGAATTTGGTATATGTGGAGCTCGCGAAACGGCCGCTAGCGCATCATAAAGGTCCCAATATACTCCAATGTAGCGTTGACGAACGCACACGCTGGGCACAGTGACGCTACGTTAGCAAAAACGCGAGAACTCTATTCACCTTTTCATAAACGTCTTCCTGGGCGCCGCCATAGCCCTCTTTGAGTTGTGCAAATTGGTGCGTCCCCTCGAAAATGCACTGACAACGCTGCGCCCTTAGCCTTTGTACTCCCGCGCACAGCCCATCATGGCGGTGTTTTTTTCTTCCTGTGAAAAGGTGTATAATCTGACGCAAGGCGCGACAGCGCCCGCCGGCGCGGTCCGACGGCAACCAGCGCAAAATGTGACATACTCCATTTTGCGCCAATGCTTTACATCAATGCGTCTCCCTCTTTTCATGACGGAGGGACGCCAAACGTGCTGAAACGCGCATGCATCAAAGCAACACAGTACGGGGCGTGCCTGCGAGTATAAGGCAGCACTGGTACCTGGTGTGGCAACGTTGGCATGACTTGACGAAATGAACGCCGGTGAGCACGCCCACCACGCCACGTCGAAATGTATTGGTGCCTTGCAAGTAGTCATGTTCTCACAAGACACGCATCTCATGATTATCATGTTTTGCAACTTTGCTACACGATCTTTTTCTGTGCGTGTTGCAATGCTTTGTTTAAAAATCCCAAGTCAAAAAGAGCGCCGACAGATGGAAACACGTAGTGGGATGATCAGGCTAGACAGTAGAAGTGCCTCATACAGGCTGGCCGATATTTTGTTAGGAGGACTTATTTTTCTAAAAGGGGCCTTGCCACCCTTGGCATGTTAGCTTTAGGGGGTTAGTAGTGACGTCATCGTTTCGTGGGTGCTCGTGTCCCTGTTGGTAATTATCCTCTAAAAAACTATAAAACAGAAGAGTGCACTCCTCACTTCCTTTCAAGTTAGGTGGTAGTGATTCAAAATGTTCTTGGAGGACGGGACAAAAACACGCAAAGTAGAAGCAGTGTGCTGCAAAGTGGTGGCTGCTACAGGCCCGAAAAAGAGAAAGAGACTGAAACTTTGAAGCAGGCGCCACGTCCTGCCACCACAAAGGGTTGCTGACGATAGTGGCGTACGCCTGTTCTCGAACACCTAAGAATGGGAGGCATAACAAGAAAGCAGTTTAAAAAAATATGGGAAAGAAAGCGGTGCACTTTTCAATGCAAAGATGTCGAAAGTAAGCGATACCGGATGGGGTATGCAGAGCAGTTGTTTAATGGGAAGGTAATTGGTAAAAACTTGCTTTCAGTATCCCCGTACGTGGCCTGCTGAACGGAATCGCCTCAAGAATTTGGCGGCATCTTGGCAGAGAAAAGGGGTAATTGAGAACGCAAAAGAAA
>NW_023607809.1:0-36236 GCF_013339725.1 Rhipicephalus microplus
ATCAGGTCGACGCTACCAATGTCGGGAAATCTTAACGCTCGCGTATTAAAATTGTCCATGTGTGTTCTCGTCGTTACTGGCTAGATACTAAGTGTCAATCACCTGTAAGAAATACCCACATACCATCGGCAAGTACCCGCCTGTGGGTATGTACCACTGTCTGGCGGAAAGTGCTTCACGGCGTACGCGACGGGATTGGAGCGTTATTCATGTCTTGTTCACCACGTCATATTCGTCCAACCATTTTACCCTCTTATGCTATGACCCCGAGAGCACCCGAACGTAAGCGGCTACATAGATAGATAGATAGATAGATAGATAGATAGATAGATAGATATAGATAGATAGATAGAGATAGATAGATAGATAGATGAGATAGATGGGCTCAAAGTCGTTAAAGTTCTCTAAAAAATGCTTCGAATTTAAAACGTGGGACCCTGAAGCTTCATTTTAAGAGGTGAACGCGATAGTGATTTTTGTTTTAGTTAGTAGTTCAACCACTTAGCATACTCTTTATCATATGCTGTTACTCAAAAAATTTACTTTGCGGTATATTGCATATAATCAATAAAGCTTAAAGTGGCTGTATTTTGTGTATTGTGGACCATGCTTTGAACCAACAGTTATAATGCGCGTAAAATATTTTTCAACTACCTATGCACACACTACTTGGTCTTGGGGAATACGCGCGTCTTAGTCATAAGTGGCTGGCTTTACACCACAAAGTCGTTATGATAATAACAGGTTATGACGTCCGATTGTAAATTGTACTTGTTTCACGCTATATTACTGTGGTATTACATTTTGTACGGCGAAACCCGTACACAGGACTCGTGTGTTTGTCATGCATAGGCGTTATTTCCCCGGCCATTCACAGAAGAGCAAGCTTTTTAACTGTATTTACAAGCTGGCACGTGGCTGTGGGTTAGAACACCTGCTTGCCACACAAGATGCTTGGGTTCGATTCTCACTCGGAACCACAAGTTTGTATTGTTTATTTCTCTTTTATCTTTTTGATTTTTCGTCACGCTCAAGATGATGATTTTTCGCTCAAAACCCGCAATGCCCACACCGGTGCTGACACCAACGCAAGAATTTCTGCAAAACAAGCTCTTTAATGGTATCACGTTAAAACATAATAGCATTTCGATCATCCCTCTTGAAATCTGCCGAGGGCTAGTCTTTCGATTATCTGAAGACGGCCGGACTTCAAACAAAAAGTACCATGCTTCTTTACACGTATCATTTATCACTTGTGCATTACCACGACACATCTCGTAACGCGAGTGGTGAAGCCTTCTTTCTCTCTATCTGGGTCTCTCCCTTCTGCGACATGACTACGAAACTAGACTGCCACATATATTTATGCGGGGCTTCGTTCACGGCGCCCTCTCTACCACTATTATATCGTACAGAGCATGCTGCTTTCCGATCATTCAAGTCCAGTGCACGTGTAAATGTTCTATTGCTGAACGGCGGGAGAAAGATTAACGAGGTGTAAATTGCAATTGACGCTCACCAATCTGGCTATACGGGCTTCACCGCCTTGCATCGTACGTGTCTCGGCCCCAACAGGCAAAATGTAACAATGCGTAAACCAACAACGCCTCCGGGTAATGAAGATGGATGACACCTGCCACCTCTCATGCGGCCGTGCTCGTCCCTGAGCTTACGGAAGTATCGGTGACGTCATCACCATTGAGATAACGTCACCCTTCACGTATTCATTCTCATAATTCTTCTTTTCTTATGAAGCGACAAAAAGAAGCTGCCAGACACCATCCTCTCCATTGAAGCTGCCTCGTCGATCCTCTATTTCATTCTTTCAAAACAACAAGGTGAATTTTTGCCTCGTCATACACCGGCTTCTTACTTCAGTTTTTTTCTAAGTGGTCACCGCGTTTCAGAACACCGGTGATTTACCAATATGCTGTTAAGAAACTACAAGGGTGACCAGCCGTACATACAGCCACAGCGGCTGCTGATAAACCAACTGATGAGGAGGCAGAGTTGGGGTCGTTCATTCTGTAAACTACATCCTATCGAGGTAGAATATAGAAAGTAACAGCCCCGTTGTGAAAAAATAAACAAGAATAAGCAACATGCACAACTCTTTTTCGATGTAGTGCAGCTATTGAAGTCATCGCATGAGAGCGCAGGGTAATGTGAAGATGACAGGACGAAATCCTAAAAAACAAACTACGCAGTCATGAAACAAAAACGACGAGCAAATGAATAATGACATTCGTTATTTTGGAGGTGATTTCTTTTCAAATGATTTTTCATTGTTTATTCCTACGTGCTATATGATTCCCTTTTTTCTATTTTTCTCTGCCTGAATGTTGCTTCGACCTGTGGTGATTGGAAAGAAGCCAGTGTTCCAGATAATTAGTTCCTGCTCGTAAATGAAGTGACGTTATCGATTTGTCTTTAAGGTTTTCACTCGCTGCACTCAATGACAACCAACCCCGCTCGTTCACCCGTTTTGAGAGTTTTCGCTTTACGTTTTCTTGGTGTTCCTGTTGTTCTGTTTGTCTGCTAATTATCCTTAGGCTTAATACTCCTGCTCTAAACTCAATGTCGATCGATCAGGAGGTAGCAATAACTCCCTTCTTTTTCTTTGATATCTTTTTTCCATAGCTGGCTTAAGGAAATTACGCTTATAAAGCACCACTCCTCAGGTCCAAAAGGCCGAAATTAGCCATGTAGTTTTGAGAAGACCGTGTGATAAGTAATTTTGAAATCCTATTCAGATCAATTACTTATTGTTACACCCCTACCCATAAAGTGGTGGGAATTTAAAACTACGTCAACTTGTCTCATCATCACGCACTAGATAGCCACTCACTACATCCTCAATTTAGGAGCGGCGGTAGGAAGGCTCGTTAACACAGCTGTTAAATAGAAACGTGGCATGGTATGACATTGCCTAGCACAGTAATTCGCTCATCTATGAGCATAACAACAGTGCAATAAAATGGCCTTGAAACGGGTACCGCGGAAGCAGCAATTAAACTCGAGTCTCACAAAACAATCTGTAGATTTATTTATATGTCTAGTTATAGCTCATAAATGCGCTAGAGAGAGAGAATAAACACTTTTATTTTGCAACCCAGTCCGGGACTGAGCTCTAGGGTGAAGCTTTAGTAGCCTCTCCTAAGATGGTACGTACATGGTTGAGGGAAATTGTCCACGATGCGGTTGTGTCACCCAGATTCATCACCCAGGCCTCCCATGTAAGTATGTTAGAGCGGAGTGATCGGTGTAGTGGTGTATTGGCTCTAGGACAGAGCCAGTATGTGTGGAATAGTGTCGGTGCTGAACCACACACTTGGCAATGAGGTGTATTAGGGGACTGTTGAATTTTGTGCAGAGTGAAGTTATTCGGCCGAGATTGTGTTTGTGCTTGCCTCAAGAGCGCGGTTTCGTTTCTAGAAAAATATTCAGGGGGTCTAGGAAGCTGTCTTTGGTCTATTCGGAGGGATTTCAAGCAGGCCCTTCGTTCCTTGTGGTGTTCTACGCGGTCCACTGTAGACAGGTAAATATCGGGACAACTCCGGGAAGTATGTGAGCACTACGGTATTGAGGCCTCAGCGTGAGTCCGGGAGTTACCAAAAGAAGAAGAGTGACCTGGCGTCCACTCTAGGTGAACTGATATAGCAGGATTATGATGTCCATAAGTAGTTAGCTCAGCCTGTATGTTTGGAGAGAGTTGGTTCTGGAGGAAAGCCCGTCGGGCTGCCTGCGAGCCCATTCTGACCGTAATGCTGAGTAATGGCTTGCGTTATGGCAAGTATTTCTACCATTGCCGTGGAAGGAACGTTGTGGTCGTGTTTTACGACTGCTTGACCACGTGGGTTCATTGTTGCTGTGACTGCGTTGCCGGCTCGAAAGCTAGCGTCGGCGTGGTATGAGGTCGGATCAGTTTGAAGCTGTCAGCGGCATTGCGATTGGCGTCTTTCAACATCTCTTTCAATGTGCATGCGTTTTGGTATTGGTCTAACGTCGATACAAAGAAGTGCGTCCCGTAGAGGAGCTGGCAGTGGTATAGGGGGCAGTTTGGTGGTATTGTTTCCCAGAAACTCCAGTAAATTCCGGCCTTGGTTGGAAGTTGTCAGGCGATGTGTTTGACTTTCTTCGTGCATAACTAGTCATTCGTTCAAATTGTTGTATATAGCTGTCGCATCCACGAAGGCACTAGGTGCATAGATTGGTACCCAAGGGCTACGCGCGTAATGGCTCGAAGGAGGTTGTTCAGTTTGCGAGGTTGAGTTGCGGTGAGATGCATGTAAGGCAAGCCGTGTATGATCCTTGTATATACTAAGGCTTCTGCGATCCGTCGGAGCTCAGCTTCTCTGAGGCCATTAGTTTTGTTGGCTATTTGTTTGAGCATATGCTTGATCTGACTGATTTGTTGTTGAGTTGGTTGCATTCATATATATGATCTACCATCTTGCTGCCAATGAAATCCTAAAATACGCATATATTGCTTTCTTAGCATCGGTTGGCCATTCACATGAAGCTCGGTGAGTTATCTTCGTTCTTCTGCTGCTTTTGTATGGTCATTAAAGAGTAGTATGTATTCGCATTTATCAGGGGAGCATTGAAGTCCAAGACTGGCGAGGTACCGCATAATTGTGTTTATTCCTTGCTGTAGTGCGTGTCCTTGCTCGCCAGCGTTACCTGTCGTGCACCAAAGCGTGATATCATCCGCATAGATGATATGCATACGCCCAAGAATTAAGTTCAATTTGTACGGAAGATCCTTCAGTGCAACATTAAAAAGTGTTGGAGAAAGTATTGCCCCTTTGCGGAGTTCCCCGTCTTAGTAAATGCTTCGTTGTTGTCGAATCATTCATAAATATTTGAACGTGCCGGCCACTGATAAAGCTGCGGATGTAGTGTGCGAAGTGCCGGACTGGTTCAGTAACATACACCTTCTCCAATAAAGCAGCGTGTTTAATGTTGTCGAATGCTTTATGTATATCAAGGCCGACAAAGGTGCGTGTTTGAACTCTGCTGCTCTATCGGTATACCTGCTGTTTTATAAGCAGCGCCACGTCCTGAGCTGAAACATGGCGATGAAATCCAATAAGCGCTACTGGGAGTAGCTTGTGATTTTCAAGGTGCCACTTATATGTACTAAGAATATTTTTTTTCTCATGACCTTGCCAACTCATAAGGTCAGTGAGATGGACCTCAGATTAGTAGGAGAAGCCGGTCTTTTAGGGGCGAAGCTCCTTTAAACAGCACCCGTTCGTCCCTCGTAGTGGTAGTCGTAGCCGTAGTGAGTAACTAGTCTTACGCTTTGACCCCCAAGGTGACCAGTCTTACGCACAGAGAAATCTCTCACCGGAACCACCTTAGAGGTCGAAATGTGATACCTGTTACACACTACTACTACGGCCACGAGGGACGAGCGAGTGCTGCTATAAGATGTTTCGCCCCTAAAAGAAGACGCCAGCTGCTTAACGAAAGACGCCAGGTGTTTTCTAAAAGAATGGTTTAATAATCCAAACCATGTCGATACAGGTTTGTAGTTGCCGATGCTCGTTGCCGTCGGTGCGTGCTCGTACGGATAAGGATGCCGAAAGGTGGGCGCGCAGGGCAGTAGCGGCGCGCGCCCGCAAATAGGACCCTGAAGTGAGAGCACGCGAGGCGGAAGCGCGCCGGGAAGCTGTGCGACGTCGCCGCCAAGATCCTGCTGTACGGGAACAAGAAGCCACATCAGCAAGGCAGCGTCGGCAAGATCCCGCCGTACGTGAACAAGAAGCTGCAGCGGCACGTCAGCGTCAGTAAGATCCTGCTGTACGGGAACAAGACGCCACATCAACAAGGCAGCGTCGGCAAGATACCGCCGTACGTGAACAAGAAGCTGCAGCGGCACGTCAGCGCCGGCAAGATCCTTCCGTACAGGAACGAGAGGCCTAGGCAGCATGTCAACGTCGCGAAGCAGATCTTGAGAACGTTCGACAATCGGAAGCGGCGAGGAAGCGCACATATCGCCAGGAGAATTAACGGAAGAAAATTTTACGGTATTACTTCCAGGAGCTTCGCCCAATTTCATCATCATTCTCCTCGTGAATCTGCTGTCAAGTTTTTCCCGTTTTGGTAATGACGCATACGGTGGCAATTTTCCATTCAACAGGTAACATGCCATTACGCCATTTATCACTGAAAAACTCCAAAAGAATTGTTGGTCAGTTGAGAGGTTTTGTAACATGGCATATGTTATTTCGCCCGCGCCAGGTGCTGTGTTTCTGGACATGGATGTGAGTGCGATGGATAACTCCGCCGTAGTGAAGTGTGAATCAATTCCTGAACTACTCATCCCTGCGTAACTGGGCAGCCCTAGATTTGTGTACGCGGATAGAAAATATCCAGTACTGCTTTATCAAGATGCCTCTTGTTCGTGAGGGAGTGTCTTGCTGCTGTGGGGACAGCGAACGAAGATGCGGCGGTTGCGGAAGACGACGGCCCGGTGTCCGAGTTCTTGGCAGCTAGAGCATTGAGCGGCTTTTCGCAGCTCTGGATATATTTTATACGCAGGAGAAGAGCCGGGCGTGTCTGGGGAGTTCCTCGCCTTCACTATTACCAGTACCGTGTTTCTAGTGCCCAGTCTGCGGACATTGGCGATGATTTTGCTTGTATTGTGGGCACACTTCTGAGTCTTCTGTGATCTCTGGGCATATGCCATGAATGACTCCTCTTGAGTAAGTGTTGTCGAATAAATTGCAGCACCATATCGGGTATGTTGTGTCAATGACGAGGGTGTTTGTACAGTGCAGAAGTCTGTGAGCGATGATTGCACGGAAGGTTTGGACATAAATCAGGTTTTGCACATCCCGTCGTTTTCTTTAGCGGTCTTCTTAATCAGTTGCAGTTGCTTGTACAGAATGAAGTATGCCTTGGAAAACTGCGCTGAAGTTGATAGGAGTTATGTCGACGTAGCCTCGAAGCTTCACGACAATTGTTTGTGCATTTCGCTAAGCGTGCTGGTTGCGGTCGAACGCTCCTGCACTTCGGCAGATTGAAACGCTGGTTGACCTGTTGACTGCTTGCATAAGCTTCAGACGCGGATGGCCTATCAGTGGGCGTGTGTGACAGCGCAGGTACCTGTGATGACAGCGGCTGGATGGCATCTGTTGCATAGAGAGGTGGTGCGGTGTCCATGTTGAACGCGGATCGCATCCTGGGCACTTGGGCATCGGGGTCACCAGTAGCCGGGATTGCGCCCGCGTTAGTGTTGGGCATGCGCGGGTGCTTTGTTAGGCCAATAACCTTGAACGTACACCAGGCGCATTCTCACTGTGGGGTTTTTTTCGCTTCCGTGCTTTGCGTCCCGAATATTTGGCCTCAAAAGAGTCCTAGCAGCTTTACTGATCATGCGCACAGGAATCTTGGAGGCAGGAAGAGAATTTTGGGGGCCATCCGGCGTTTTTGTGGGAGCTGATGCAGCCGTTACTGATGACCACAACGCTCGTAGCGCCCTCTCCCTTAATGCGCTATAGGTTGTGCGTATCTGAAGGGCGCTGCGGGATCTTTGTTCCAAGGTTGTTGCCATCTTACTGCGTGAGTAGCTAACCAGATGCCTATCTCAGAAGTACTCTTTTGCTTCTTCCATTTCCGATGGAAACGTCCGTCCATTCAATGGAAATTTATCGCTGACATACAAAACCTGCCTTACTCTGTTATCCCCTCTTCGAACCTCCCACAGCGCAATCGGTCATTCTGATTGGCAGATTAGCGGTAAAGCTCAAGCGAGCATGCATCCTGTCGCGCTAGTTTTGACCGCTATTCCACTAAACCAAATACATAAGACATTTAAAACCATGAATGTCGACAACAGTGACACAGTATTATCATACTACCACTCAAAGAAAAAATAATATCATACTACCACTCAAAGAAAAAATAACAATGTCCGAACTGGTGAGAGCTCTTATTTTTAGATTATACAATACCGATTAATTTGGACTGCGACGTAACAAGAATAACTAAATAATCTACGTTTCACTCTCCTCACCTACTCCAAAATAAGCGCCCCTTAATACAGAGAGATTTATAGCAGCCCCGACAACCAAGCGTTCGGATATTGCACGTTACGCGTGGCACAGCTGCGAGTATTGGACCAACGTTCGTACCTTTTCTAGGCCAGCAACGGCATAGGCACTGGACTGAGCATGGTGGTTGCTTTAAAATATCCATGGTACGGATCTTCACGAAACATGCCGCGAAAATGAAAATCTGAGCCAAAATGACACCTACAAAGAATGTTTATCGGTTTTCATTTTTTCTATGAATTTTCTACTGGTTTTATATCGAACTTTCTATCGGTTATCACATAATCACTTTTGTGCGTCACCAATACTGCCTTCTAGTAAAGAAAGGTACAAGTGCTCCTCCAAGCAAAGCTTTTCCGTCAACTACACTTCTCATGAACAACATTTTCAAATTCAATTACTGCGTACTTTGCTGCTCCAAGACACTTTAGGTACAGATGTTTTCGATTTTTTATTATAAAACACTTTGAGTATGAATAAGCTACTCATCTGTAACATTCTAGTTTACCAGTTCATCTCCCATACAACGAAAAAAAACAAAGCTCACTTTAGGCAAGAAAACAAAGCTAACTACAATAAAAATATCAATAAGTAAACGATGCTCATAAGAACAGCCACCTACGAGAGAAACAATGCATGGCAATGCTTCCACTCCATAAATGGAGCCGGCCCTCTCGCAGTACCACAGTGCGCTACGTCTAGCCCGTCGCCTTATATTACTGTTCCTTCGAGCTGGCAGCCGACAGAACGTCAATTTGAGAGGTGCTTCTTCTGTTGCTGAAGACTCATGTATACACTCCGATACTCTCGTACAGCATCCTCTTAGCGTAGTGAAATGTTTTCCTTGTTCGTATACAGCAGTGTCAGAGCGCATCAACGAGTGCTACCGGAACCAGATCGTGCACCAGGGTAATAACGTTGGCCTCGAATGCGGGTTTTCTGGCGATGCATATATACGCATCAACTGAAACAGCAACGGACGCCGATTGAACGCCTAAAAATGGCAGCGTATCCACGGGGTGAATGATGGAGGGGGGCGAAGCACCCGTCCGTCCATTCGCTCTTGCTTCCGGCCGTCCGTGCGTCCGTCTGTGTGTCTGTGTGACCATCCATGCGTCCTTCCGCCCGTCCATGCGTGCGTCTGTTCGTTCGTCTGTTCGTGCGTCCGCACATCTATCCGTGCGTCCATTCCTGCGTTCATCAATGCATCCGCCCTTGCGTCCGTCCATGCGTTCATCCGTCCGTGCAGCCATCCGTGCGTTCGTCCGTGCATCTGTCTGTGCATCCATTCGTACATCTAGTCAACACTCCAAGTACCACCATCTCGCATCTTTTCATCATATATTCCGCATATAGAAGCACCGCCATCCAGCCGACATTCCAAGGACTAAACTAGAGGTGGCACACGCACACTTTCTTACGGCTTGCGCTTCATGTCTACTTTCCAACCACCTCGAGGTCATGGTATATACTAGTTCACTGTATTCATGGCACTGCGGCTCCACGCCGCTAACCTTTTAAAACCAAGGAGGTAACGCTCAGCGAGTATAACGTAGCAACCCTTTCTTGTCAGATAGTGCTCAAAGTACATGCCAATGGCTGCTAATGGGGAATGAGAGACAGGAGAATTCAGCTTTTAGTTAACGTGCCCGCTGCGAAATTTTTATTGTTCAATAACGCACAGGAGAAATCTCCACCGGCACCCCTTGCAGGTTAAAGCATTAGACATGTTACGCACTACTAGGAGGGACGAATGGGTGCCGCTTTAAGGATGGTAGGTAGGTAATCAACTTTATTGATTCACGAAGGAATCATTTGAGGGGGGGTGTGGTTGGGGAAGTAGAATCAGGATGACGACGAGCCCTCGGGCCGCTCTAGGTGGCCGGACACTGCTGTGCTTCGGCGACCCTTCTGGCCCAGCTCACTGTCCGGAGCAGTAAACCCGGTTGCGAGCTGCGCAGAGCAGCCTCCCATCGCTCCTGGTGTTCTGACCCTTGCCACGGAGGCTTGGGTTTGTTTGGACAATTCAGAAATATGTGCTGGAAGTCGGCTCTGGTGCTAGGACATAAGTTGCAATGAGGCGAGGTTTCACCATGTGTAAAAAGAGAGAGAAGAAAAGGAGTTGTTACTGTGGCCGTTTGAAGTCTGCGCCACAAAGCTGGTCACTTCTGGAGAGAGATTTATGTGGCGGGGGATACGTTAGGCGGGAATTTCGGTAAAATAGCGTGATATCGTGATAGCTGAGGAGTCGATCCCTGGCACTTCGAACCGAAGGCAGGTCGCTGTGAGCCCGGTTGGCGAGTGCCGGGCTTGGGTGTGAGCGGCCGTGTTGCCTGGGTGTCCACAGTGCGCAGGGACCCAGAGGAGGGTGATGAGGCGATCAGGCGGAAGAGATGATTCAAGAATTTTAGCAGCCGGAGAATGAATTCGGAAAGTGGCGAAATTACGAATTGCAGTTTTTGAATCAGAAAAAATATACTCAGCGGAGGAGTGAACAATGGCTAAAGCAATTGCCGCCTCCTCTGCTTCCAGGGATTCTGCCGAATTTCGAAGGGACGCACTTGCGACCAGTTTTTGAAATCCATCTACGACGGCTACCGCGAAAGCTCGATGATCTACATATTCGGCCGCGTCTACATAGACTGCGGGAGAATTAGGAGGGAAGCGCTTCTGAAGGGACTTGGCTGGCTTCACGTCGCGCCCGATTATGTTCTGGGTGAGATTTTTGGGGAGTGGCGGAATTAATAGGTTGCTGCTAACAGTGACGGGAACTGCGTGCGTGGCCGTGGTGTGACCAGGAACGTCGATTCCAAGTCGGTGCAGGAGTACCTGTCCTGTTTTTGAGAGTGATAGTCTTTGATATTGGCTGAAAAGATGCGCCTCTACAAGCTCTCCCAGAGTGTTGTGCACCCCAAGTTGAAGTAGTTATCGTGGCTGTTGATTTAGGGAGATGAGCGCAGTTTTATAGGCATTACGAATGAGTCTGTTAAGTTGCTCGGTCTCCGTAAGTGAGAGATAGAGGTAGGGGATAGAATAGGTAATTCTGCATAGGCAAAAGGCCTGTATGAGGCGGCGTGTGTCTGCTTCCCTATGCCGCGATGACGATTGGATATGCGCTTAATGAGGGAAGCTGTATTTGAACTGAGGTGCGGATTAACTTTATTGTGTCAGCGTTCGAGCCATTTTCGGAAATATTAAGTCCTAAAATATTCATTTTATTGACCCTGCGAATAGGGGTGTCATCAAGCATGACTTGAATGTGACATGTATCTTGCTTTTTAAAGTCAATTACTAGGAGTTCCGATTTAGCCGCCGAGCAGGTGAGCCCAATATTGTTGGCGTGTTTAACAACAATGTCAGCGGCCAGCTGAAGCTTCGATTCGATTTCGCCATGGTTGCCAGTATTGACCCAGATGGTGATGTCAACCGCGTACAAGGAGTGATTGATAGAAGAAAGTTTGGCAAGTTCCCGCGCTAGCGGTATGAGAGTAACGTTAAAAAGGAACGGGGACAAAACCGATCCCTGGGGCGTTCCCTTGCTACCTAGCATGAAGGGATCGGTTTTGAAAGTGCCCAACTGTAGGCAGACGGACCTATTGCTGAGAAAGGCAGAGACATACCTGTGCGTGCGAGAGCCTACGTTTAGTTCACTAAGAGATTGTAAAATCGAGGAGTGAAAACATTATCAAAAGCCTTAGTCAGGTCCAATGCAAGACTGGCTCTGGTGATGTGTGGAAAAGTAGGATTTAGCACGTCCTCCTTAAGCTGCAGCATGACATCCAGAGTGGAGAGTCCCGCTCGGAAGCCGTACATGGTGGAGGAAAACAGTTTTTCTTGTTCCATGTAGCGATTAAGACGATTGAGAATTACATGCTCCATCAGTTTTCCAGTACATGAGGTAAGAGAGATCGGTCTCAAATTATTAAGGTCTAACGGCTTATTATGTTTGGGTATGAAAGTCACCTTAGCTGACTTCCATTCCTGGGGCAGCGTGCCCTGCTCCCATTGTTGATTCATGTAATCGGTAAGAGCTGCCACTGACTTGGAGTCTAAATTTCGGAGTGTTTTGTTAGTAATTCCATCTAGTCCTGGAGCAGATGTGGTGCAAGTTTGCTTAGGGCAGTCCAAACTTCCGCCTCTGCAATTGGTGCATCCAAGTCTGCATTGGGAGCTCCATTGTAGGTAGGTAACGATTCTCGCCTTGGGCCAGGGAAATACGTTGTTTTAAGAGCAGTTTCAACGTCTTGCCCTCGTTTTTCTACTTCAAACAAGAGTTTCGTAATTCGCTTATTACTTTCACATCGCGAGGAGCATGGATCTAACATATGGCGAAGCAGGGACCAAGAGTTCTTCATATGTAGAGTACCGTCGAGCCGGTTACATATCTGGTTCCATTGCTGCGATGAAAGTTCGGCCGCGTGTTCAGTTACAAGCTGGAGTATTTGTGACATTTTGCGTTTTAGTTTACGATATTTTTGCTTGAGCCATCGTTTCTCCAAGCTCTGATAGGCCTCCCATAGGTGGAGTAGCCTGCTGTCTACTGGATCACGGATATGTGCTGCGGGGGCTACTTTTTCGCTAAGAGCTACATCCCGTTTAAACTGAGACGCCCAGTCTTTGTAGTCTTGAATTTCTTTTTCGGGTTTCGGTCTCGGATTTCGCGAAATTTATCCCAGTCAACAATATGTTTTAAATGAAACTGTGGACGAAAATTGGCATGGGGCAGTGTAATTGTTAGGATGTAATGATCACTGCCGAGGTTGACCCCACTGTGTGTTCAGTTAGCTTGTCGCACATTTTTAGTGAAAGTAAGGTCAGGGGTGGTATCTCTGCTCACACTGTTGCCAATTCGTGTTGGTAGCATGCAGTCAGTGACTAGAGTGCACCTGTTTCGCTGAATGTATTGAAGAAGGCTGGTGCCCTTCCGAGTGTTTCTCCTGTAACCCCAGTCTACGTGCGGGGCATTAAAGTCACCCGTTACAACTATGGGAGCAGAGTTTGCTATTTGAATGGCCCTATCAATTGCTTCAAAAACAGCAGTGAGGCCATCTCTAGGATGAGTATAAATATTCAAAATAAAATATATGCCTCGTCCTGTACGACGTGGGAGAAGTTCAAGAAGAAGGCAGTCACTGTAAAGATCGGAAAGATCATGCGCTATAAACGAGATATTCCTCTGTATATACGTGGTAGCCCATGGGGAGCTAGGATGCGAATGTACAGCCTGATAGCCGAGGAGTTTGCAAGCTTTTAAAGGCTCCTGTACGGAGATGACATCAGGGGCCCGTGTAGACCGCTGTATAAAGTGAGAGGTTGTCTCTTTGTTTCTTAATCCACGGCAATTCCATTGCCATAGCAGAGTGAAGAGGGTGAAGATGAGGCAAGGGTGCAGGAGGGGGTTATGGCTGCGAAGGTGGGAGAGGGTTGAGATTGTGGGAGAGATTCAAGCCGAGCAACTAACACGTCTAGAATACTCTCTATTTATTGAAGCGTTCAGCAATTTGCGTAAAGCCTAAATCAACCTTTTGTTTGAGTTCGCGGTGTTCTTTCCGAATTTTTTGACTGGTGCTTTTAAAATCGTCCTCCGATGACTCGGTTGCTCTGTCCTTTTCTTTTTTGCTGGCTGTGGAGAGGAATTATAATATCGGTCCCTGATTTTGCTGCCATATCAGGCTCTATGACAGAGGGGGAGATAGATAGGGGTGGAGAAGACGCGGGTGGGGCAGCTGTAAGTGTACTTAAACGTTCCAGCACCAGAGCCAACTGTTGTTAACTCTTGATTCTCTCGCATTAGACGTTCGATAGTCTCCTGAGTTTTAGAATTTTCTTTAGCGTCAGAGAGCATACAACAGGAGCAGGGGCTTGCTTTGCCCAGCTCACCTTTTCGGGTTTGGTGCTGAAGTCGCGGCTTTGTGATGCACTTCGTCCAGGGCTTTTGCCTTTGCTGCCACGGTTTCGTCCAGGACTCCTGCTTCTGCTGCTACGGTTTCGTCCAGGACTCTTGCTTCTGCTGCTACGATTTCATTGTCGATGCTTGGAAAAAACTCCTTCTCGAGCTGGAACTCGGGCTGCTCCTGCTGGTGCTCTTGTTGCGGCCTTTGTCGTGACCGAGAGAGACGGCTGAAGCCACGCTGAAAGCGTTGCTTGCATGCCCTGTCACCCGTCTTGTGAGCGTCCCCACAGATGACGCACTGCGGGGTGCAGGGATAGTCCTCCGGGTGTTTCTGTCCGCAGTTTGAGCAAGTGAGGCGATTTGGCAAAGGACATACATCTCGTCGGTGGCCGACTTGTCTGCAGTTTAGGCACGCTTCCACCTTCGGTCGAAAGTTGAAAACGGCGTAGAGGATGCCAAACATTTTGACTGACGGAGGAAGCTCCTCAGCCATGATGTGAATGAGCACTGAGCGTGAGGTACGCCCCATGTCTCTTGCTTGGACTATTGGTAGAAGGGGATTCGCCCGACGTAATTCTTGAAGCAAGTCCTGAGGTGATTCACCATTCCAAGCGCGGTAGATGATCCCTGCCCGTGCCCCGTCCGGGGGAGCTATGTACGCGTGAAATCCCAGTTTTTTACCACGTAGCGTGAGTTCTCGTACTTTTGCATAGTTGGCAACTCGGTCGGCGCAAGATGTGGACACGGTGAAAATATTCTTGGCCAGATTGGTGCACACAATATCTTCGTCGGCAACCACAGAGTGTAGTCCGCTTTTGGCGACTACAGCCGCTCGTAACTCTACGCCGTTGTATTGGGCCAGATCTACGCCCGCACTCGGACGAAAGACAATCTTGAAGTCATCGACTGGCAACCGTGGCAGTCGTTTTAAGCGAGGACGCGCCACAGCTGTGCTGTCAAGCTTTGAGGAAACGCTGGGCGGTGATCTCTCTGTTGCTGAAGACTCATGTTATACACCCCGATACTCTCGTACAGCATCCTCCTAGCATTGTCAAATGGTTCCCTTGTTCGTGTACAGCAGTGTCAGAGCGCATCAACGAGTGGTACCGGACCCAGACCGTGCACCACGGTAATTAACGTAGGCCTCGAATGCGGGGTTTCTGGCGATGCATACTTACGCATCAACTGAAACAGCAACGGACACCGATTGAACGCCTAAAAATGGCAGCGTATCCACGGGGTGAATGATGGAGGGGGGGGGATGAAGCATCCGTCCGTCCATTCGTTCTTGCTTGCAGCCGTCCGTGCATCTATCTGTGTGACTGTGTGACCATCCTTGCGTCCTTCCGCCCGTCCATCCCGTCGTTCATTCATGCATCCGCCCCTGCGTCCGTTTATGCGTTCATCCGTCCATGCAGCGATCCATGCGTCCATCCATGCAGCTGTCTGTGTGTCCGTTTGTCCATCTAATCAACACTTCAAGAACCACCATTTCGCATCTTTTCATCATATATTCTGCATATAGAAGCACCGTCATCCAGCAGACATTCCAAGGACTAAACGAGAGGTGGCACACGCACACTTTCTTATGGCTTGCGCTTCGTGTCTACTTCCCACCTTTAACCCCCTCGAGTTCGTGGTATATACTAGTTCACTGTATTCATGCCACTGCGGCCCAATGCTTGCTAAACATTTCTCTGTCTATTCGTTCTTGCTTCTGTCCGTCCATGCGTTCGTCTGTGTGACCGTCCAAGCGTCCATCCGCCCGTCCATGCGTGCCTCTGTTCGTGCATCTGAAAGTCCATCCGTGCGTCCTTCCCTGCGTTCATCCATGCATCCGCCCCTGTCTCCGTCCATTCGTCCATCGTCCGTGCAGCCATCCGTGCGTTCGTCCGTGCATCTGTCTGTGCATCCGTTCTTACGTGTAGTCAACACTCCGAAGACCACCATCTCGCATCTTTTCATCCTATATTCCACATATAGAAGCACCGCCATCCAGCGGACATTCCAAGGACTAAACTAGAGGTGGCACACGCACACTTTCTTACGGCTTGCGCTTCATGTCTACTTTCCAACCACCTCGAGGGCATGGTATATACTAGTTCACTGTATTCATGACACTGCGGCGCAAAGTGGCTAAACCTTTTTAAAGCCAAGGAGGTTACGCCCAGCGAGTGTAACGTAACAACCCTTTCTTGTCAGATAGTGCCAAAGTACATGCCAATGGCTGCTAATGGGGAATGAGAGACAGGAGTCTTCAGCTTTTAGTTAACGTGCACGCTGCGAATTTTTTATTGTTCATTAACGCACAGGAGAAATCTCCCACCGGCACCCTCTTGCAGGTTAAAGCAATAGACATGTTACGCATTATTACGAGGGACGAATGGGTGCCGCTTTAAGGAGCTTCGCCCCTAAAATTGTGCGTTGCCTTTTAGGGGTGAAGCACTTTAGGGTCGAGCCTCGTTCCCCCTTCGGCGTGACTTAGTACACAGAGCACCTGCTAAAGGTGCTGCGGCGTTTCCTTGTTCGACGCGTGCAATCACTCTCTTTGACCGCGAAGAGAATGAAGCACTCGCTCCCGGCTCGTGCTTCGCGTTTAGGTTGAGCAAACCAAAAGCGCTGCAGTGTCGCTGACACTTGGCGTAGAATCTCACCTCGGTGGCGAAGACAATAAAGAGAAGGTGGCAAAACTACCATTTATTAAAGTAATCAAATCAAATCCAAGCTTAAAGTGGAGTTGAGGGCTCGCTGAGCGGCTGCAGCATGGCAACGCATACAAGCGGATCCAGAGTTGTGGATCCGCTTGTATGCGCTTTTGGCTCGCGAAACTGCAGAAAGACGCCAGCAACGGCAAGCTGACCCGAAGTTGAGGGGTCGCGAAGGTGCAAAGCATGTTTGTTGGTGTTGGCAAGTGGACCCAGGAGCAGCGAAAGGGCGGCAAGTGGCTGCAAAACGCCGAAAGTGGTCGCTACCCGAGGTTAGTGAAGCGGATGTGCGTTTCAAGCGCAATTTTCTCAACTGAAGTTTCGGGAAAAGCTGTCACGTTAGCGATCGCTTGTCGTTCGGCATTAATCCCACAAAGATTGCAAATGTCCAAAACAAATGGTCCCGTGCCAATACTGTTGCAGTACTCCAGCGGAAATTTTCCGCCCATGATTTAAGGTTATCCAAATGATCTCCGTAGTCAACATTCACAAGTTCGTGGATATACGGTGATACTTTTTAGGGGCGAAACTTCTTATTTCGTGAGTTGTATGTCCCATGTCATCGCAGTCGTCGTAGCCAGTCGTATTGCATTGCATGTAAAAAAACAAGCGTTGTCGCAGCGTATTCATGAAGTGAATGAAGATGAGTGGGACGAAGTGACCGTCATTCCGTCCTTTCGTGCGTCCTTCTTTCCATCCATCTATTTGTCCCTCCGGACGTCTGTGCATCCATCCGTCCGCGCGTCAGCTTCGTCCCACTTGTCATCATTCACCTCTTGGATATGCTGTGAGGTTTTAAGGGTGAAGCTGCTTAAGCCGTGCGTAGTTCGTCTGAGATGTATGTACTAGTGGTAGTAATCGTCGTCGTAGTAGTAGTAGGAAGCTATCTCCAAAGTGCCTTCTATGGCACGCGCGCACTCTTTTGAATAGAGTAGGAAACCCCCGCATGTCAGTCATAAATAAAAAGATAATTGTTTATGATGAAATAATCCCCAGAGGCGAGTATAGGTGATTTAATCTCCAATAAAACTTGCCTTGAATGTGATGCTTAGTAAAAATAACTAGTAACAGAAGGAAGCACTTTGAGCACTATCTGACCAGGAAAGATTGCCACGATTAACTTGCTGAACGTAACCTATTTGGTTTTGGCAAGAGTGCCTACACCAGCCTGCCGAGACGTGGACAGTGCTGCCAGCATGAAGGTCTTGGATCCAAGCTTGCCGGCAGCTCAGTCCTTACCTCCACAGGACATGTCTATGAAAGACGGTTTCAGCCTGGGTCTGGGTAGTAGCATCGGGCTGTGTAGCCTTGCCGATTTTGACGTCGATATGGGAGCTCCACGTGAAACCTAGCGAGCGCACACTTCTAGCTCTTGCTCCGATGAACGCAGTGATGGCCGCGGTAAATCCCAAAGGTGAAAAAAACCTTGACCCTCTTCTGGAGGGTCGAACAGTGCGTTGTGATTTGGTTGAGGAAGTGTCTTCTGGACACATTCTATAACACCGTCTAGAACTATACGTCAAGGTTAGTCTTTGCTTTTCATTATGGCTACTACACTGCATATTATTCCATTGAACGTTCAGGGTTTTCGCAGTCCAGCAAAGCAGACTGAAGCGATTAGTGTCACACGTGCTGCAAATTGTGATGTTTTGTGCCTCCAGGAAACAAATTTCTTCTTGCTATCTGACGTGCTTGCTTTTAAACGAAAGTTCAACCTAGTGTTTTATTTTTCTTTCGCTACATCTCATTTTATGCGAGTTGGTATTACTATTTTTAATCAGACTCTATTACGGGATTATCATGCTTTTTACGATGGTGGGGACAGGGGTTTGGCTTTAGATTGTAGCTACTTTTCTCACAGATTAAGGAAACTGTTAGTGTATGGGCCACCACAAGCTGGATTGTCTAGTCACTTTTTTAGGGACCTGGATGCGTTTTTAGGGGCGAAGCTCTTTATAGCGGCACCCGTTCGTCCCTCGTAGCCGCTGTAGTGTGTAACAAGTATTACATTTTTCCTTCAAGGTGGTGCCGGCGAGAGATTTCTTCTGTGCGTTGTTGAACAATAAAAAATAGTGCTCAATGTACATGCTGATGGCTACTAATGGGGAATGAGAGACAGGAGCATTAGGCTTTTAGTTAACGCGCATGCTGCCGTCCATATTAGCAGCCATTGGCATGTAGATTGAGCACTATCTGACAAGAAAGGGGGGCTACGTTATAATCGCTGCGTGTAAGTTCCTTAGTTTTAGGAAGGGTTAGCAAGCGTTGGGCCGCAGTGCCATGAATACAATGAACTAGTATATACCATGAACTCGAGGTGGTTAAAGGTTGGAAGTAGACATGATGCGAAAGCCGTAAGAAAGTGTGCGTATGCGACCTCTCGTTTAGTCCTTGGAATGTCCGCTGGATGGCAGTGCTTAAATATGGGGAAATCTATAAAACGATATCTATAAAGGTAACAAGGCAGTTATAAAGTGGGAAAAACAGGTATCCAAGCCTGCAGAGGTAAAACGGGGGCTTAGGCAGGGGTGTCCTTTGTCACCCTTATTATTCATGATGTACCTACAAGGATTGGAGGCCAAATTAGAAGGAAGTGGAATGGGCTTCAACCCCTCTTTCGTCAAATAAGGAAAACTCATTGAACAGGCACTACCAGCATTGATGCACGCAGATAATATAGTGCTAAAGGTCGACAACAAGGAAGATTTGCAAAGATTGATGGACATCTGCGGTAATGAGGAAGATAGGTTAGATTTCAGATTCGGTAAGGAAAATTCAGCAGTCATGAATTTTAATGAAAATGAAGGTAGTGAGCTTAAAATACAGGAGGGCACGCTAGAGATAAAGGAAAATACAAATATCTGGGCGTATGGATAAGCAATGGGGCCGAGTACCTAAGGGAACACGAAATATCCGTAATAACTAAAGGTAACACGGAGTGCAGCGGTAATGAAAAACAGGGCACTTTGGAATTACAATTGGTATGCTGTTGTGAGAGGAATATAGAAAGGGGTCATAGTTCCTGGTCTGACGTTCGTCAATGCGGTCTTGTGCATGAGATCAGAAGTTCAAGCAAGATTTGAAATTAAGCAACGTGGAATAGGTAGTCTTGCCTTAGGAGCTCACGGGAATACACCAAATCTGGGAGTACAAGGTGATATGGAATGGACATCATTCGAGGGCAGGGAAGCTAGCAGCAAGACAAAATTTGAGAAGCAATTAAGAGAAATGGGGGAAGAGCGTTGGGCTAGGAAAGTATTCAGCTACTTGCACATGAAGACTGTCGATACAAAATGAAGGAAGCGAACCAGAAAACTGACTGGTAAATACTTACAAAACAGCAGGGGGCCTAAACCAAAAAAATTTATCAGTTAAAAAGAAGATGAAGGAAGCTGAGACTGATATGTGGAGAATTGGCATGATTAAGAAGTCCGCCCTAGAGATCTATCAAACTTTTAAGCTGAAAATTGCCAAGGAAAGGATCTATGATAATACACGGGGTAGTTCTCTACTGTTTGAGGTCAGGACGGGAGTATTGCTAACCAAGACATATCGGACCAAACACAAAGGGGTAGACACAATATGCAGTGCATGTGGAGAGGAAGAGAAAAGTTTCAAACACTTGATAATGTTTTGTAAAGGGCTTCATCCTATAATTCGGGATGATGGCGCAGAGTTTTATACAGCACTGGTGTTTTGAGACAGGGAGGACAAAATAGAGTTTAAGCGGGTAGAATTAACTAGAAGAAGATTATCTTATTGGTGGCTAAAGTCAAGGCACGAGTGAAAACTAAAGTACGAATCCTCAGCTTCACTATTTAAAGGGAAGAGAAATAAATCCAGATTTTTGGTTCATTAAGTATTACGGCTTGGTGGCGCTAGCCACCGCCAATCTAAAGGGTACAGACATATTGATACATCCGTCCATCCAATATATGACGAAAAGATGCGAGATGGTGGCACTTGGAGTGTGGAATAGATGTACGAACGGACACACAGACAGATGCATGGATGGACGAATGAACGGACGCAGGGGCGGATGCATGGACGAACGCAGGGACCGACGGACGAACAGACGCACGCACGCACGGGTGAATGGACGCATGGACGGTCACTCAGACGGATGCATGGACGGACGGAAGCAAGAATGAATAGACGGAAGAATGCTTCGCCCCACTCTCCGTCATTCACTCCGTGGATATGCTGCCAAATTTTTTTCTGGGCGGTCGTGATGTCATTCTGCTTGGCGACTTCAACTGCGTTCTCAATACGTCTAAATACGCGAACTGATGTACAAGGTCCTGGCTGGGGCCGGTCGGCTTGGAATTCACGTGAGCTGGGACGCCTTGTCCACAACTTTTCATAACAATGTAGTGCACGGAAATAACTTTTTTTGGACATGGCGACGCGGACGATCCACCAGCAGGCTCGACTGGGCTTATATACCACGTGCGTTAGAGGCGTTTGTCTCCAATTTATGCGTTCTGTCCTTCCCACCTTCTCCTGTGTACGTTTCTGATCATCGGCCTATTGCCTTGAAGCTCAAAGTTCCATTTTCTTTTTTGGAGAAGCCATGGCGTCTTGATGTTGGCATGCTGCAGGACGCGCGCTCAAGATCAGATTTGCCAAGCACAACACGTGTGTCACTCACGGCGTCTGGTCCTGAAGATTGGGATGCACTTAAAGCACAGTGACGCCTGCACTGCGCAGTAGAGGGGCATTCACTTCGTCGATGCGTTTCTGAAGAGCTTGCTGATACTGCGATGAATTTTCGCATCGCTTTGCACGCCGAAACGCCTTCTGCTCTGATGCGAGCTTGGCAGCGTTTACTGCGTGAACGCTTTCAGCGCTTGACTGCTGCTTCGTGCATGGCGGTAGTAGCATGGCGCTGTAGACACAACCCATGTACACATCCCGAAGTGCTGCGCTACGCAGGACATTCGTTTTTGGGCAATCAAAGCCATCTGCCTCTATGACAGCACAAACACCACCTGCGCAGCCCCTTCCTACGCGTGATCGATCTGTTTTCTTGGCGCATTGTGAAGCAATGTCCTGTTCAGCCATGTGCACTAACTGTGATGAAACACCGCCGATGCTTAGAAGTTTCCCCGTATTCGTCAAGAAGCTGCGGATTGCCTGCACATCCCTCCGTCGGCTGAAGAGGTAAAGGTGGCATGAAATCCATGAAACGTGTAACGGCTCGTGGGCCAGACGGGTTTCCTGTTGAGTTTACTTGATATTTCGGAATATATTAAGGCTACCTTTACCGCGGTTATCCAGCGATGCTACGAGGACAGTGTCCTTCCATCCAGTTTTCGGGATGAACGCATTGTGCTTATTCCAAAAGGTGATGCTTTATCTGTTATTCCTGAAGATTGGATACCTATCACGCTCCTCAAAGTTGACTAAAAGATACTTGCGGCGGTAGCCGTACAACGTTTGAGGGGCCTGTTGAACACCCTGGTAGGTCATCACCAGATTGCATCTGTGCTTGGACGAGAAATACAGAGCTTGTGATTTACCACACGTGATATCATAGCCTATACTCTGTCACAATCTGTGCGTGGTATCCTTGTGTCTTTGGACCAGGAAAAAGCGTTTGACCGACTAGAGCACGCGTATATCTTTACTGTGCTCACAGCCTTCGGCTTTTCTCATTCGTTTGTGGAAATGATTAGAAATAACTACACTGGTCTGAAAAGCACACTACTTCTGGATGGCTGGGAAAGTGCTGCCTTTTCCATAACACTTGTGTCCATATTTTCTATAACACTTGGGCTCCATAACACTTGGAGCCATATTTGCGTGCTCTTGACGCGGATTCACGTGTCCAGGGTCTTGCGCTTCCTGGTAGCAGTGCCATGAAAGTCACAGCTTTCGCTGATGGTATAACCTTGTACCTTTCAGATGAAAATAGCCTTTCACGCAGCCTGCGTGTATTTTCCCAGTATGGTGACATTTCAGGTGCAACATTGAAAATCTCCAAATTCCGGTATTTCTTCATTGGCTCTCCAAACTCCAGACTTAGCGCTGGTTTTCCTATCCAGCCGGCCGCGCCTCTCGTATTTTGGGTATATTATACAACCACTACGGCATCTGCGAATCCGTTTGGTTAAACGCTCTCGAAGAAGTAAGACTGAAAATTCAGGAGGCACGGGATTTTGACTTTCCGCTTCCGGAGCGGAGGTACCTTGCGCAGACTGTATTTTGCGGTCGCATTTGGTACCTTTCTCACGTCGTGCAACCATCTTTACGTATCGTGCGATCACTGCAGTCTGCTTTGTGTTCGCTTTTTGGTCAGGCGGCACTGAGTTGGTCTCTCGTGCGGCACTGGGATGGCAGCGTTCTCGGGGACGCTTTGCTTTACCTTCAGTGTCCATACGCTCTCGGCTGCTGGCACTGTGCTTCCTTTTGCGCCTAGTGCAAGGGGAGGAATATCCCGCACGAACACTTGCATATTACTTTCTGGGTACTCACCTTCGGCATTTTATGCCTAATGTGCACCTTAACTGGGGGCCGCAGTCAATAACACTTCCTGCGTTTTATGCAACAACTGTTGCATTTTTTCGCCATGTCCAGTCGAGCTGTCCTGGCATAGATGTGTTCTCAATTATGTGTTTTGAACAACCAAATAGTTGGGACAAATCCTTCTTTGTTGCTTCCTTCGGTCCCCCCAGCCAGCCGTGCTCGCACTAGACGGGTGTCTTGAAGCACGTTAACGGCTTCTTTTCTGCCTGGACACCTCCGGAACTTCATATGGCGCCTGGGATGGGGTGTGCTTCCCACTCTCGACCGCCTCGAAAAGTGGAGAATGGTCCAGTCAGCAACATGTTCGAACTGCTCTCTTCGGGAAACAAATCAGCATTTTCTGAGGCATTGTGTCATTGCTCGCGTTTTTTGGAGAGCCGTACATGCCGGATTTCGCTGCCTCAGAGTAAATCGCTTTGTTTCTTCTGGGTTTGTTAGCGAGGCCGCTTCGCTTGTTTTCTCATTGTTGCCGGCTCTTTCTGCCTCTGGCGCAACCGCTGCGAGGCGGGGTCAGCGGGCCGCCGTCGCCGAGCACTCTACCCGATCCCAGAGCGATTGTACTCGGAGCTGCTGTCTGTTTTGTCGAAGGACCTCTTCTTCCTCGGTGAAGAGGAATTTCTTCGGCACTGGTCTTGCCCTTTTGTGTAGGTCTGTGACGGACGAGTGAAATTTGTCTTGCGGCCGGCCTGGTATTGATAGGCTGATGTGTCGATGCACCGGCAGAAATTGCATGCCAACGTGTATATACGCAAAATGTACATATTCATGTTTTATTTGTGTCTCTTGTTTACCTTGAAATATTTTTTGTGGTTGTGTTTGTGTGAACTATCGAATGTACATGTTCTTTCAACGTCATCTCATATTCGTGTTCAAGTAAATGACATCTGTTTTGCCATTATCGTTAGAGTATGTCTAAGAAGGAAATGTTCTGTTGAGTGTTATTGACGTTTGTGACAATAAATTTTTTTCTAAACAGGCTACGCAGCCACAAGGAACGGCTTTATGCTCTCCCATAGTAGAGTACCTTGTGCTCTAAATCGGTAAAAACCTTTTCTAAACACACGGGTTTAGCGACAGTTGGGCCGAAGTGCTTTGAATTAGCCGCGGTGAAAGGTGGGAGCTAGACACGAAGCACCGGCCGAAAGAGAGAGAGCATGCGTGCCGCTCCTCTAGTCCAGCCGTGCCACCTCTCGTTTAGTGCTTGGAATATCCGCTGGATAGGGGTACTTCTATATCATGAAAAGAAACAATATGGTGGTACTTCGAGTGTTCACTAGATAAATGGATGGAGGGACAGATGCTCGGATGGGCGGATGGACATACGCACAGATGGACGCACGGACGGATGAAAGCAAGAACAAACGGACGGGCGGAAGCGTGGACGGCCAGACGAAAGCTTCGCCCCACTCATTATCATGCTCTCCGTAGATATGCTGTGACCTTTTTTTAAGTGCGAATGCACTTTATAAGTGACCCTGAATCCGCCATCCGTGGTGCGCCTCCTCCTCTGCCCTAGCAACGGTGCGAGGAGCGGAGAGGAGCGTCTGTAGCAACGGCGCAGTGACGTCACAAACCACGTGATTGTGCGCGCTCCGCCCTTCGCTCCGTGGCTGCGCAACCACGACTTGTTTGAGATCAGCAAGTCGTCATAGGTATGGATCCATCACAGGTATCAACCTCGACTGCGATACCTCCAAACACGAGTACAACGCGATCGAAGGCGAGCATTGCACGCGTCGTTGAATATGTCGCGCCGGTTTAAGACAAGGCAGCGCGGTGAAGGACCCGTGATGCCTAGCGCAAGCGGGAGATGTGGGCGGCGGACATAAACATTTTTATGGTGCGAATTTACTCTCATATATACGCGTAAACTCACCAAGATTTCCCGAGAGGGTCTAATGGTTCCTGGGAATTGCAATGTGATCACATGGGGAGTTTACGTTAACTCACTGGCGATTGCGAACGGATTTTACCTTTACTCCTCCTCATAGCATCACCCATGCATTCGCACTTAACCATGTTCATTTTCAGGGAAATGCTTAGGAGTTTTTATCGAGTGGCCATGGTTGAACACAACGAACACCATTTTTATATGTGTGAGTCGTGATCGCTTCGTAATGAGTAACACAACTTTCCCCGGTATTGAATTTGGGTGTGCCTGTGGCAAAATAAAAAAAACATAAAAGAAGATTCACTAGTTGAATGGAGCGTTGCTTAATTCAACGTTGCGCGAAAGCTTATACATTCGATTTAAACGTGATATGGCGTAGAGCCTGAGAAATGACGGAGGCTTTTCAGAATGACATTGGTTAGCTGTGCCATTGACCGCTTGGCTTGGCGAAGTGTGGGTACCGTGGGCAGACGATGTAATCATCTCGATGTCATGAATGTTCTGTCTCTGTTGTACAATTTTGCATGGTACGTTACTGCATATGCAGTAAGTTCTTTTCGCTGCATATAACAGCTTGTATTGTACATACACATTGTTCACCATTGTCCCTTTTTATGTGTGCACATAAGCTGTGTATGTTATATCCGGAAATAAAATTCTCTTTAACGATATTGGCCTGTTTGTTAGCAAGAGACGATGCTCTCCTATAGTTGAGTAATTTTGTACAGCACTTTGTCGAAACAAATGGTGGTAGTTCGCGGAACTCTTATAGTAGAGTAAGTCTGCCACTCTTCATTGCATTCGCCTTCCTTTCGAAACGCGGCATCGCAAGCGTCTCTAGCCCAAGCTTTTGCAGAATGCATACGAAAATGTTTGAATTGCAGCAGCTTCATGAAGGCATAGTACACCGCAGAACAAGTAGTCGGCATGGTCGACACGATTCCCATGAAGCGTAGGACCTACTGAGCTTAATTTTTGGTGCCATACAAGAATTGTTTATGTTTAACCTTATGAATTTCAGTCAACCAAAGGTGTTTTGCCCATTTCAATCAATCACGCACTTAATCACACACTCACTCACTCACTCACTACCTCAATCAATCAATCAATCAATCAATCAACCAACCAATCTATCTATCTATCTATCTATCTATCTATCTATCTATCTATCTATCTATCTATCTATCTATCTATCTATCTATCTATCTATCTATCTATCTATCTATCTAATGATCTTCGCCTTGGTGCTCTCGTGGTCGTCTCCTTGGCTTGAACTTAAACTGGCATAGCAAAAATGTACGATATATGGTTCGTAGGGGATTACATGAAAAATGTGCCACGTGTGTCATGCATTTTCGCTACCGGCAATTGGCGCCACTTTCATCGACTCCGTGACACATGGTGTGGAGGAGTACATCACAAGTTATATGCAAAATATATTTACCCAGACTTCGTAAACTCTAATACTACAGCATCAAGACGTCCATGCCACAAATTATCTTTCAAAAACAAGCACTCCTTGTATGAATCCATTTTATCAAAAAATTGGCAGATCCAACGCACAGTGGGAATCGATGATATGCGAAGCACGAACGAGAAATGTTGATATGTCACTTTAAAATCAGCACAACGTTACGAGGGAAAGGTAAGGGATGCCGTACATGACTTCCGTGTTTTGATTATCGTTTTGAATATGTCATTTACCGTCATCATTTATTCAAGTCACGTGATACCAAATTTAATATATGTGGAGCTAGTGAAACGGCCGCGGCCACGCTATGAGCGCGGTATGTTGTCATGTACTTACATGACACGCTTATCAGGATTATCACGTTTGCACCAGTCATACACTTCATCATTCATTGACGTCACGTAACACTGAATTTGGTATACGTGGAGGTAGCAAAACGGCCGCGAGTGCATCATGAAGGGCCCAATACACTCCAATGTAGCGTTGACTCGCGCGCACGCTAGGCACAGCGATGCCAGGTTAGAAAAACGCGAGCACTATATAGTCTGACGCCAGGCACGACGAGCGTCCGTCGGCGTGGCCCGACGGCGACCAGCGTGAAATGCGACAAGCTGTATTTCGTGCGTATGAGTTACCCAGACAACACTGAGTCTCCCGCTTTTAGTGACGAAGACGCGCAGAAACGCTCATGCGTGAAAGCAACGCAGGGCGGCGTGCACCTGCTAGCATATAGCAGGACCGGCGCCTGGCGTGGCAACGCCGGCGAGACGCGACGAAATGAACGCCGGTGAGCACGTGCAACACGTCCCGTCAAAATGTATTGTAATTTTGACTGTGGCACATAGTCATGCTCTCACGTGACACGCATCTCATTATTATCATGTTTGCACCAGTCACATACCTCCGTCATTCATTGGCGCCACGTAATACCAAATTGGACATAGGTGAAGCTAGTGAAACAGCCGCGAGCGCATCATCAGTGTGACATGTACTCATGCTGTTACATGACACACATGTCGTGATTACCATGTTTGGATGTGTAATTTGCCTATGTCATCTGTTCGCGTCACGTAATACCGAGTTATGTACATGTGAAGCCAGCGAAACGCCTGCGAGCACATCATGAGCATAGCATGTAGTCATGTTGATACATGACGCGCATATAATGTTTATCAAGTTTGCACCATTATCATACGTTCGTCATTGATTCACGTCCCGTAAAACCAAATTTGGTATAACTGAAGCTAGCGAAACGGCCGCTAGCGCATCTTGAGCGTGGCATGTAGTCATGTTGTTACATGACACGCATCTTATGATTATCATCTTTGAACCAGTCCCATACTTTTGTCACCCATTCACGTACCATAATACCAAATTTGGTATACGTGACGCTAGCGAAACGGCTGCGAGCGCATCATGAGTGTGGTATGTAGTCATGTTGTGACATGACACGCATGTTATGACTTTTAAGTTAGGGTTGGTCCCTTGTGTTCGGCATGCAATCATGTCATACCATACTAGTTTTGCAACATATGCCTTGTGAACGAAACCACCGCAAGTTCTGCAGGACCATAAAATGTAAATCATGACATTCATGACATACATGTCATGATTTTCGTGTTAGGACTACTCAAATATGTTCTTCATACGGTCATGTTATGTCATACCAAGTTTGGTATTGATACCAGTATCGAAACGTCCATGAGAGCTAAAAGTCGTTGGCGGCTAGATAGATAGATACGCTCAAAGTCGCTGAAGTTCGCTAAGAAATGCTTCGCATTTAGAACATCAAGACAAAATATTCCACAAGGACTTTGCTTCCATCAAGATGTATCTGGCTTTCGTCAAGATATTTTACCTATCGACAGTGGTTAGAAGCAAACAATGAAATTCCCGCTAGAAGCAAAAATTACAAATCATCATGGCTCGAGCCAAAATCAAGCCCAGCCGTTCTGCATGAGAGTCAAGTTATCCACCGCTGGGCTTCACCGGTTCTTTACATTTTAACGAGAGAGCGTCAAAGAGCTTGTTTCACAGAAATTCATGCGCTGGCGTCAGCTTCGTTGACTGTGAGCAAAAAATCATCATCTTGTGATGACGGAAAAATCAAGAAATATGCATACAAAATAAATGACGGGAAATTCTGGGTCTGAATCAGTATCAAACCCGCAGCTTTTGAGTGGCAATCACGTGTTCTACAACAGAACCAAGCGTCGTCTTTTACTTTTTTTATAGTATTTAATAAAGTATTTGCATATGAAAGGTAAAAACACAGCAAACAAAAATACAATCACTTGGCGGCAACAAGCGCTCAGACATTACTGAGAAACGCTCAACGGCTAACACAGCGTGAGTTCTTCGGATCGTGTTGAACAATAAATGGGGTGAGGCCGAACAACTCAGCAAGATAGAGTACCAGTCTGGTCTAAAGTCTGGGTCGTCTTAAATGTCATTGAGGAGAATAGCCATTTAGACAAAGTGTGTGCTTGAAGAGGTGGTTCATTGTGCGTTGCGGTCTCGCATACAAGCCTTGATACAGCTTGGCACTTGTTTTGTCAAGCCTGGAGGAAAAGGCGGAGCTGGGTGGCCTTCCTTGTTATAGTAAACTTTTTTTTGCTTTTTCTTCACACTTTCCTTCTCTCGCATTACCTGTTTTTCCTGTGTGTTTTTTATTTCGCTTCTTTCTGTTTAACCTATGTGGCCAAAATATGCAGAGAGACGAAAATACGTGGCGTCCTGGTGGCATTCGAACTCCTATATTTCAGTACGAAATTGATTCGTAAAACGCGGACTTCAACTTTTCTTCCTAAGATTGACAATGATGACTTAGTTCATGATAACTGTTCTGATAAGAATACTTGTATGTCGAAAATTACCTATTATTGTTACAGAGTTGGAGACTTCCATACAAAATGCATTTACAGAGAAAAGACTGAGGCAAGAGTAACGATGGCTGATTAGCGCACTCGCGCCCCTGTCAGCTGCGTGTGTCCTTCCTCTTCCTTCACTTTATCTCCGTAACAGGACCCCCGGGCGATGGAGCGCAGTCTCAGGGCGAGTCCGTAGAAGTGCGACAGAAGTAGGGTTTCATGCGCAAAACGTGAACAATCTCAACAAGTGACCAACTTGGTGACGTATTGGAGTGCAATGGCTCTATCTCGTAGTTGACGTCGCTAACTTGACGTAAGTCTAGGTAGGGTCCTGCGTATCGTGACAAAAGTTTTTCGGAGAGACCTACACGGTGACACGGTGACCAGAGGAGCACGCGTTCACCTGGTGCAAACGTTATATTACGATGCCGGTGGTCGTAGCGGGCTTTTTGCAAGTTTTGTGACCTCGTGAGACGAGACTGGGTAACTTGAGGAGCCATGTGAGCCCTATCAATGGTTGCGCGAGCGTGTTCGGAAGCAGATGGCTTCAGAGGCAAGGTGGTTTCAAATAGAAAGATGGGGTCGCAACCATACGAAAGATAAAAAGGTGAGAATCCCGTGGTGTCATGTCGAGAGTAATTATATGCGAAAGTCACACAGGCCAACGTGGTGTCCCAGTCCCCATGATCCTCTTAGACGTACATATAAAGCATGTCTGTGAGCGTGCGGTTGAGACGTTCAGTTAGGCCATTAGTTTGTGGGTGGTAGGCGGTAGATAGCTCATGCGCTGTGGCACACGATCGAAAGAGGCCTTCGACAACTTTGGACAAGAAAGAGTGGCCGCGGTTCGTAAGCAGCTGTCGGGGTGCCCCGTGGTGTAAGGTGACGTCATGAAGAAGAAAATCTACGACGTCAGTGCCGCAACTGGTTGGCATGGCCTTTGTTATCGCGTTACGGGTCGCATAGTCTGTGGCAACAGCGTTCCATTCATTTCCGAGTGACGTTGTCGGAAAAGGGCCAAGAAGGTTCAATCCCACGCGATGAAATTGTTCAGAGGAAACTTCAATGGGGTGAAGATATCCAGCTGGCAGCAAAGAAGGTCTTTTCCGGCGCTGGCAGAGGTTGCAAGTGGCGACATATCGACGCACGCTGCGGTACAGTCCTGGCCAGAATAACCGACGTAGCACGTGGTCGTATGTGCGAGAAACACTGAGGTGTCCCGCTGTTGGTGCGTCGTGAAGTTGTTCAAGTATGGCAGGCCGAAGATGACGAGGAATGACAAGCAGAAGCTCAGGGCCCTCAGTGCTGACGTTGCGGCAGTAGAGGATGCCGTCATGCAGTGTGAACATACGCAATTCAGCGTCATGGCTGTCAGACTGGATGGCGTCAATGAGAGTGCGCACTGACTAATCCCGTCGTTGTTCAATGCGCATATCGCTGATGTCAGTAAACGCCATTACGCTGCTCTCCAGGTTAGGCGCAACGGGATCCGGAAGATCCACGGGATGACGAGAAAGACAGTCTGCGTCCTTGTGCAAACAGCAAGACTTGTAGCTGACGCTAAACGAAAATTCCTGGAGCCTCAGAGCCCAGCGACCCAGACGTCCAGTCGGGTCCTTCAGAGATGTCAGCCAGCAGAGGGCGTGGTGGTCCGTAACGACGGAGAATACGTGACCATATAGATATGGCCGGAACTTGGTGACGACCCTACCTAAAGCTAAACACTCTCTCTCGGTGATGGAATAATTTCTTTCAGGTGGAGAAAGCAGGCAAGTGGCATAAGCTATCACGCACTGTCTGCCGTGGTGCCGCTGAGCGAGTACTGCGCCGATACCGTGGCCACTGGCGTCGGTGCGAACTTCTGTGGCAGCAGAAGGATTAAAGTGGGCAAATATGGGGGACGTAGTTGAGTAGCCGATGAGAGCGGTGAACGCTTGAGTCTGCTCAGGACCCCATGAAAATCTGATATCCTTCTTCAGCAAATCTGTAAGTGGCCTGGCAACGTCGGCGAAGTTGTTCACAAAACGACGAAAGTACACACTAGCGCGCCTGTCAGCTGCTTGTGTCCTTCCTCTTCCTTTACTTCATCCCAGTAACAATATTTTCTTTTAGTGCCCCTATCAACGAAGGTGTCGAGCCAACTCCAAAATATAGGTGGAGCGAATCTCCCACATAAGATCACACATATTCTCGCAATGCTTGTGATTGTTTCGAAACGTGGCAGTCACTGCTGTGAATCACCTAACTTGTTACAGAAGCGGATTTTGTTCAGAAAAAGAAATTTTAAGTGGTTTAGTCGTTTCATTCTGCATTTCCGGGAAACAATTATTTCCTGCCATCTAGATAAGAAGCACCTTAGGATCGAGTTCAATACAGTGTACGGCGTGACTAACCTTACTTCACATGCACGTCCGCTCCCCTCATTTCTCCTATTCTACGCTGCACCCTCTTTCGCCTCGCAACATCGACGCAAGCAGTGCCTGCTAGAAAATTTCTTGATGAAAAAAAAAAGGTGGATCCCACGTGGGAGACGTTGATACATGAAGCACGATTGGGAAAGGTTGATATAAAATGAGCACAACGTTACGAGTCGGACGTCAAATATGCCGTACATAACTTCCATGCCATGATTTGCATGTCTGGATGTGTCATTTACCTTTGTCGTCTATTCAAGTCATGTGATCCCAAATTTAGTACATGTGGAGCTAGCAAAATGGCCGCGAGCACGCTATGAGCATAGCATGTAGTCAAGTTTTCCGTGACACGCATATCATGAGTATCGTGTTTGAACGTGTCGTTCACTTTTGTCGTCTACTCACGTAACTAGATACAAAATTAGGTGTATGTGGAGCTAGCAAAACGGCCACGAGCACGCTATGAGCGTGCATGTATTGTTTCACATGACACGCAGATCATGATTATGGTGTTTAGACCTGTCAATTACTTTCGTCGTTCATTCACGTCACGTAATACCTAATTTTCTATATATGAAGCTACCGAAAGGGCAGCAAGCTTATCATGAGCGTCTTATGTTGTCATGTTCTTGCATGACACTCATGTCATGTTTACTACGTTTGCACTAGTCATATACCTTCGTCGTCCATTGACGTCACGTAACACAGAATTTGATATATGTGAAGCGAGCTAAACGGCCGCGAGCGAATCATGAGCACGGCATGTAGCTATGTTGTCACATGACATGACTCTCATGATTATCATGTTTGCACCTAACATGTACCTTCTTCATCCATTCACGTCCAGTAATACCAAATTTAGTATACGGGAAGCTAGCGAAAGGACCGAAAACGCACCCTGAGCGTGGCGTGCACTCATGACTAGTCATGACATAAAAATTATAAAATGCATGTCAGGATTTCCACGTTAGGGTCTGTCACTTATGTTGGCCATGCAGGCATGTCATACTATACCAGTTTTGAAAACCATGTGAACAATGCGAACACAAAAGCAACATGACCATGAAATGTAACTCATGACATTCATGACATACATGTCATTATTTTCATGTTATGACTAGTCAACTATGCTCGCCAAATGGTAATGTTATATCATACTAAGTTTGGTATCAATAGCATTAACGAAACGTCCAGGGGAGCTAAATGTCGTAGGCGGATAGATAGATAGATAGATAGATAGATAGATAGATAGATAGATAGATAGATAGATAGATAGATAGATAGATAGATAGATAGATAGATAGATAGATAGATAGATACGCTCAAAGTCGTCGAACATTTAAAAGCGACTGCTCATGTTGCACAACAGTTCACTGCGACCCCGTATATTATAGGCACTAGATCTTGCCCTTCATGATATGGCCGGTGGAAGATTACTCTTGTGTGTTGTTGAACGAGAAAAATTCGCCGCGTCGGTGTTAACTAGAGCACACTGTGGGTCCCTGTGTCCATCAGGGTCATCTGTATCCCATTGTCCATTAGCAGCGATTGGCGTGTTCCAATAGGAAACTCTGGTCCATCACGGTGTGCTTTGCGCCTCCACAGGTGTCTCTGCTGCGCAACACCGTGATGAATGCCAGCGTAAACGTCGGCGTTAATAAGTTAGCGCTCACTGCTTCGCATCTACGCATGGTTTCCTTTAGCAAGAGATGGTTCTTTTCCTAGTTGTTTTTTTTAATATTTTGAAAATTTTGATCAGATTTATGATTTATAGAAGCAAGAACAAAAAAACCCAGTGAGCTTGCCCTGTTCAAGCTTTGTAGCTTCTATTGGTCGCGTTTTAAATCTCTGTGAGCAGGCGTTGTGCCCCTCCAGGTGGCAGTTGCCAGCTTCCTCTTTCCCTCTTTCCTATGTGTCCTTGTGTATCTGTGTACGCAAATATTATTAATAAAAATAATACTAATAATAATAATAATAATAATAATAATAATAATAAGAATATAAAATCTCTCGGATCGCTATAGCAATTATATGGACAGTCTCGACTAGATTTTGTCACTGGCGTCACCGTCACTCAGCGTATATGTATACGTATCTAGATATATGGAAACGCAAGAAAGAAAAAAAGTCCCGAAAAGACCCCGGCATGCGGGATTAAACTTGTGACTTCTGCAACGTGAGTGCAAGACGTTAACCACTGAGCCACGGAGAGTCACATCCTTAAAAGTTCAAACGGCAAACTATTTATATGTATCACTTGCCGCTGTTGACTGACGTCTCAGGGGAAACTATCGCGTTTTCAGCATTACCAGCAATGTGGCGCAATGAGCGCGCGTCGTCAGATCGTAACGAAGCGGCGGCGCGCGTTCTCCTCTCCCACTCGTGCTATGCCTCACGCCGAGGAGGGGGGGTAGACGCTCGCTTGCGCACCCTTATCTCGAGGAGGGGAGATTGTATGTACAGCAAAGCATGGTTAAGAAAATAAGCAGGGTGCCCTAGTTAAAATACTCCCCGGCTGCTGAAATGTAGCTATGCCAGCGTGCTTTCGGACATGCAAAGGTAAATGATAGTTAAGTACAAACAACAATAATAGACATACAGCTTAACGTACAGATGGAGAGGTCAAAGCACTCGCGCACTCCTACGTAAAGCCACCTCGTCACACTTTGCACGATGTTGGCGCCTCGAGATTTCGCCTGAGTCTTTGAAGTTATACATCGGATGTTCTTAAATATAAGAAACGCAGATCACATTCTGAAGCGTTTTTCACAAAAGGCGACGACACTTCTGGCGCTTTTAACGTTTTACTGGCGCAGAATGATTATTTCTTTAATGTTTACTTTTCTCTAGGGTAGCCCTTTCGCTTTCTTTTTTCGCTTTCATCCAGCCGAACAGCTCATGATTTCACTGCGACGCCCCGGGACAGCTGATATCAATAAAACCATAATTATTCGGTCACTGGACATTCGTTTGTATTTTTTTATTTTATCCGTTCGTCTTTCCGACAAGCTTCATGCCACACGAAAACTTTTTATTTTTTATTTGCTAGAAGTCGCCGCTTTCTTATTGTCGGTTCGCTTCGGTGTTCGCAGTGCTCAATTGACTCCCGTCAATATCGCCGCCAGGTTTTCCAGTTGGTGTCCGCTCCACTACATCGCCCTCTTCTCTTCGTTTCCCGGTGGTTGAAATGCTGTTCTTGTTGTTTTTTCAGACACCTTTTTCAAGCGGTTAGCCTTCCTTCATTGAACTTTCGATTTTCTCTCTTAACTCACTGCCTAGACGTGCCCCGGAAATTGTCGTGCCGCAAGCTCCTTGGCCACACCTTAGCGTGAAGTTACGACGGGACAAGCAGTTAACACTTTCGTCCTCTACACACTTCCATCTACGCTTCCTTCCAACCAACCTTCTAACATTCCCCTTTTGGCTTGCTTATTTTGCTGTCGTTTCATCTCCTTTTACTGATTGCTTGAAGGTGGTTGTAGTTTTTGGTCTTTGTGTGCTTTTCTGAACGCTCTCCCCACGGAGCGCACTACTTGAGGTCATCATGTAGAACTCTCTTTTAATAGCGAATGTCGTTTGTCTATGCCTGAGGAAATAACGACGACGGGGGTTGTGATTTCCTTGCTCATGGACGTTATTTTTTTTGTCCCCGAAGTACAGTACACACGACATCATAGTGAGCCCAATTTTGGTGACATATGCATACACAATCATGCTCTAACGGATCATCGCATTGTAGAAAGTACGGTTGCACCCCGTATCCTATAAACAAGCTGGTCATTCATGTGTCACGAAACTCTCAAATATGTTGCTTGCTGCTGAGGTAGCATTTGTGGAAGGGCATAATTGATACAATCTGTCTGCTCATATAATCATTTTCTTTCACTTCACGTTATCCAATAACCGCATAATATGCATCTTTTCTACAATAAAGTTTCAGTTAGTGTGTGCTGTGTCTAGGTGTCTTCCTTTTGCACTTGAATTTTGTTTCGTACAACCCGGTTAAGATAAGTAATATTGCTGGTGGTTTAAGCTATTCTACACAGAATGCGACCACGAGCGAAACCATCATTGAGACAAGACACTTCCAACTCTCTCAATTACATAGTACGATTCAACAACTGAAATTGTTCAAATATCATCATTTAATAAAAACTACACACTCATTGGTGTGTACTTTTCATCAAGAAACCCACATTTTGTCGGTGTATATTTTCGAATAAATTGAGCCCTGTCAGGAAGAAATAGAAAAAGAAAGTGTTGTCGTTTCGCTTAAACAAACAGCCTAATCACGCAACCACGATTACTGGGAAGGAATTTATTCACGAGCATGGAATGCGCCATGGTTTGGAGTTATAATATTTGTGAACAACGTGTGGCTGTAATAAAATGATGAACTTA